>JAQGBV010001077.1:0-18267 GCA_034698685.1 Isotomurus pseudopalustris
TAACAAATATTTTTATTTATTTATTTACAGAAAACTCGAATTACCTCGTCTACGTCTCCACGTCTTTAGTGATGCACTCTCACCTTTCCACATCCAGTGGAAAAAGCAATATATATTCTTTACGAGCTTCATTGCTGATTCAATTCGCAACGTTTGATGAGTTCCAGAATGCTTTGCTTCCACCCACTGACAATATTATTATATACTTTGATGGAAAGGACAGTCACATCGGAAGTTATTTGAAAATAAATGTTGAAGTAGATTCTCGAGAATAACTACAAGCAATCGAATGTCTACAATAAAACTCCCAAACAAGACTCTTCTTCTGTTGAATCATTTGCATTTCTATTCAGCATGAGCATCATTTGCTTATCAATTCCAACTTCTGTCTAGAAACCGCCGATTACTATCATTCTCAGCCTCCTACCTTCATCTTTATCATCCGGAGACTCAATTGGAATAAAACTCAACACGTAGAAGGGCTCATAAAGCTGAAAAACTTTTCTATCTTTTGTAGCTGAAGGCTGAACTATATTAGACTCCTTTTCAAGAGCATTCAGGCAGTCATAATGAATGATCACAGATAACTATCAATAGACACTTTTGCAGTTCAACCTGTCAAACAATATTTCACAAGCAATCACCAAACATTGAAAACTAAGTCGCAGGTCAGACAAGTTTGAGTTCGTTAGAAGTCTAAGTCTGAGCAATATGATTATCTACTTATATCTCCTTGAAGTGTCCTCACTAAATCACTGATCGTTAAATTTGATTGCGCAAACAACCAAAATATTAGATCATGAACTAGAATCCCAGAACTAATATGCTTGAGCTTCACTTTCACAAAAAATAATGTACCTTCTAAATAGAAGAACTCCTTTTCATGAAATATGCTATTCTTCTCATAAACAATTACTACGGCTATGAGATTTTAGAGCTTGCGTACTTTCTTTACTTTTAGCAAAATGTTTAGAATCATCTGTAGATTTTTGCAACATGCAAAAAATGTACACTTCACAGGAGATTATCAATACAAAAAGTGAAACATTTTAAGTATGCTTTATAATTTCGATTAACATTATTTATGATCACGAAATAATATTATGCTCTCCGTAAGCAAGATTGAAGTAAAACCCTTACATGAGTTCAGTCAGTCTCTGATGCATAATGTAAGGATGTCAACAATATTATTCTGTACAGCGTACCGTATTCCTACTTGTATGTTTAGTTAAATGTGTAGCGCTTTGTATCTTTCTTAAAATATGAACTCGTATATCACAAAAGACTGGATGTTTCAAAGATGACAGCATAATGCAACCCCACAGAAAAGTGAAAAATGTTCATGCCAGTGATGATGAGAGAAAATATTTGGAAGGATATAAAGCTACGCGATTACGTGCATGTTTGTATTTACTCATACGCCGCATACAGTCACTTCATCGGCAAATACAATTTCACATCTAGCTCCTTTTATCTTGAGAAAAATGAGATCTTTCTATATTTTAAACGGACAATATGTATCTCCAAACACGAAACAGACTGTCACTTTGCACAGAATAGCGAGCTGAGCTCTCTTGTACATGTCTGACGGAACCAGAAAAGAAGCAGGCACCCAGGACAAAAAAGTTTTTTCCTTGCTCAGGTTTAAATGGCAAAGTCTGATCGCTTTGAAAAAAATATAATAATGTAATCGAATTTACTTTTCAAGGCTACAACTTCCAAAACGAGAAACAAGCATCTTTTGTAGTAGTTCACAATACACGGCAAGGAAAAATGACTTGGAGAAGTAATAAAGAGGCGTACACACGGTAAGACGCAAATACTCAGATACCTAACGAGAAGTGGCAGATCAATAAACTCACTGCACAGTACTGCACACCCTTTTACGTACCAGAAGATACGAAGTTGTCTATTAATGAAAAGATCTTTTAGCTCAGTTTAGCACACGCAAAATGGACATGCCGTGAGACGAACTAAACTGTAAATGACATTCTTGTTACTCGGTATGGAGAGGCTGTCCAATAAAGAAACCATTGCAATTTTGCACACATATCTGTAAAACATATCACATTGCAACAAAATGTATTTCAGAAGAAGTGTAACTCTCCGTTAACGCTTCACATCTTTCCGGCACAAGATTAGAAGCTCTCCCCGACAAGGACTGCGTAGGCGGAATTAATTAGCTTTATCGTGGCATCCCAGCAGTAGCTGACAGTCCTTGGGTCATGTTTCAAAGCCAATCCAATCCTAATTCGAACGTGTCTGCATTATCGATGACAGTGTTTCCCGTAGCTTCACAAGTATCTCCTATTTTTCACTCCCCTAGATTACATTATGCCTGCAATTTAGATTACTTCCGCGTCTGTCATAAAACCGTGAGCGACCAGTTAGTGTCTGTTCTATTGTAAGACCTCGGGTGCACCGAGTTCAAGAGATGCCTACCTCTCTTATCTCTTCATTCATGCTCTGTACTTCAAATTACTTGGAAGAGTTGAATCTTGAATCGCTTCACATTTTTTATGTTACGTTACAACAACGATGCATTTATGAAGACTCAACAATGGAATAGGTCATCGTACAAACTGTATTCATCTGACCATTACATGTGACTCGACTCCTAATTTGCATGCATACTAATTAACAACAAATTATCTTAATTACCAAACCAAGAACGAAACAGTCTGCTGGGTTTTGGAGACTAATTCAAATTGAAACCGCAACTTCAACAATAACGAACTTAAGTGATATGAGGATGACAGAACTGACACTGACCAGCTTTCTATACTACTACACACTAAGAGATCGGAGATTATTTACGTTAATTGCAGGCAGATTCGAGAACACTACTTTTAATTAATAACGCTCTTGTCAAAATGTCTAAATGATGCTAGACATTATACAACTAAACGAATTACAGATTTCACACAAATGCGGCCACAAAAGTTGAATGCAAAGGGAAATCTCAAAACTTAAGATCGTCTTACCATCTTACCAAATTTTACACAGTCTGTAATTTTCATGTTAACGTAATTTCTTGTAAAGCGATACATGTTTTGAACAAATATAATCTTTTGGCACAGTGATTCCTTTGCAAATTATTCTACTGCTGGCACTACTCATTTTAAAGTACTTTAACCTGTCCCTCAAAGAAACTCGCAATAATAGACGGATGTACAAAAAAAACTCCACAATTCCTTCCCAAAACGATCAGAGCATCAATCATGTATTCATGCATCACGAAAAACAAAAGAAGTGCAGGTTTATTTAATGATAACAAGACAGAAAGTACAATACTAAAAGTACAAGTACAAGCTATACATGCCTGAAATGTCATGCTACTTCATTCAAATACAAGTGAATTCTAAACTTGCTGACTGCTTGTTTTTAAAACACATCTGAGATTTGTGTCTTGTTAGCATGTACACCTAACCATCAAAGATTACAAGCCAATAGTTTTGCGAAGTAAAGGCATTACCCCATGACACCTCGGGATGCAATAAAAACCAAACAAAACTCTCTCTTTCCGCTTTACTTCTCTTTCAATTTTAATCACATACAACTAGCGATACACAGCGCTTACTGTCTCACTCGCAGTAAAACAGAATCTAATCTTTAATACATAAATTCCTTTATTGTCTCCTAACTCACTTTGATCGACTTAACTACCTCCTTGCATGAGAATTGCAATGGTTAATTACAATCATGACCGAAAACAACTAACACTCAAACTACCTTTCATTTCTTATTTAACTCACCTGTAAATAATATTTCATTCACTTTTGTTTCAGCCCTTTTATAGCCTTAACTTCCAACTGTACTCAGCAGTCGAACCGTGTCGATTCCCTATTCCTATTTCAGTTATATAGACAGGTTCAAGTGCACTCGCCACTTTGCCATCCCACACAAACAAATAAACAAAGCAACATTAGACTGGATGCAGAAAAAAAACTTGAATACGCCAAAGTGTACTCAATACACTACTTACATTTCACACGGCCTCACAAGTCTTATTTAGCATGATAAAATAAAAGAGATGATACCCTTTAATGCATGCAGTTATAGATAACAAAAGTAAGAATAATTTAGCAGCTCTTAAAGAGAACTTTTTTACGATTATTATGGGATTCAACTTTCACATCACAAATCAAAACCTATACACACAGCTTGTAAGTTCTTGGTCATATATTTGTGTCCCTAATTTTTTTAATGCCTACAAAATATGCATTCATACATTTGCACAGAATACATTGACTTGTCAGTTATACTACAGAAGATAATTGCATTTCAACTGACATGTGATAGTGAAAACATAATTTAAGAATTCACACGTGTTATTAAGTATACACTTTACTATTTTACTCAATCAATTCTATTTACATCCTGTGCTTTTTATTCAGCTCTGATCCATCCTTTCCAAATTTCAATCAGCCGACGGTGCAATTACAGCACAAAAATCAACTCAGCTTTATAACCCAAACTGTGTTGATGACTTCATGAAAAATTATTCAAGTAACTCAGCTATGGTAGTTCATTTTGGCACTAGCGAATAAATGACTGCATACCATTACTATTCTTTGTAATTAGACTGTGACTGATGTGTATTGTAGTTATTCCCAGGTGGTGATGGCTTTCTATTGTAAACAGGACACCTCGGATTTGTCAAGGAGCGATTCACACGTTACTCACAAAACTTGTGATAGTAAACTATAAACACCAAGTGATGATGCTCAGCTCGATAAACTACATATACAGAATCACAAAAATTGCTACAACTAATTGCACTCCACAACATAATAAAGTCTAGTCTGTGTTTACTCATCAAGAAAGTTTACAACTCGCAATACTAAAACCATTGAGCTGCTTTCCGGCCGAAAAGACCCCCCAATTTCTGCGTTCCACTTTCCGTTTATTCTCATGAACATGAAGTTTCAATTTTACTTTGATCATTCATCACTACTTGCTACAGGTATACGATAAGAGTCAGTACAACTTCGGAAATTTTAACTCAAATGACTGACAGAACAACAATAGAATGTGTAAAATCATTGCTTTTACACAATAACAAATAAACTGCATTTTGTTTGTCCTCACTTTTACCACACATAACAATCATCATCTCAATTACACTCATTGCAAGAACTACTCAAACTATAATTTCCCTTTATTTTTCAAATAATCAAGCAGCCACAATATAATTGCTCAGTTCCTTGATGATTATGTATGTAGTCTCACTTTTCAACTCATCGTGTGCGTAGGTACACCATTGGGTTATATACAAGAAAGATGACAAGAATCTATAGAAGGAATCTGCAGACCAGCAGGAGAAGATGGATTCTTTTATTCTACAGCTTCTTTCTACTGAATTGTATTATTATCTGAGTCACAGTCTCATCTTCAGGCAACATGAGATTGTTATTCGCAGATACGTCATACTTCGGTAGCCCTAAGTCTAGAGTTGTTGAAGTGTTGACACAGGATATTATTATCTTTCAAGGGCTTCTTTCCTCCATTCTATTCTACTCTCCTTGTTCCAAGAGCACAGAATTCTACTATTTCTATTCTTCGTTTTTCGTAAGTTTTCATTTTAAATCATAGAAATATGAAACTCATGAAATAATAATGAGAAAAAATGTAGAAAAATAACACAAATAAATTAGAGTCTAATTTTGTTACTATCCTTAAACACATTTAACATATGATTTCAATTTCCCAACCAATAAGCTGTTTTGTTGACAGTTTTTTTCAGTTGCTTGCTAATGTAATTGATTTGTTTATTTGTTATTATAATGACTTCAAAAGGTACTTGAAATATGAGAAAGATGTGAATTTCGCTTCAGCTTTACATCGTGAGGTTACATAACGAAGATCACAACACAAAATGTTATATTATCTATTGCTGCTGCCGCATGTGGTTGTAAACAGCAACACTCTTGTATTAATTACCATTCTTCATTATAATAAACGAAATATGTACAGATTTATATTCTATTTGCCAGCTTCAGGTTAAAATAGTTGTTACAAAAACTTTTCATGCACTTAAAAATCTCGTGTAGGAATTACTCAAGTGTAAAGGGAAGTTAAGTTGAATTACGTAGTTCAATTCTTGCAGAAGCGAGGGAAGGTCTAGGTCATAGCAATTTTATAAGTTTCCTTCAATTAGCTTACATTATACAAAGGGATAAAAAATAATAGATCAATAAACTAAATCTCAATTAATCGTTGGGCGTCCTCCCTTCCGTTCGTAATCCCATCTCAACCCTATCGTCTCTCTATCATTTCATCTGTAATACAAATTTGGTTGTGGAGTGCGTGTACTTGTGTGGTAAATGGTAAACGACTACTCTAATAGTAGCAGTAACCTTTGCTCCTTCCTTTCCGAGCCAAAGCCAATCCTCCCACGCCCTCACATTCCTATCTGCCCTTACACATTTTAGCATAATGGTATCATCATAATAAAAGATCAAAATCAAACATATTTCATCGAGCTCCCTCAAGTCAATGTAATTAAACTCTCGTAGACCTAAGATATCATTCACCATAGTAGGAAAAGATTCTCATGTGAGTTTCCATCGGGTGTCGGGTGTATAATATTCCATGAACTCCATTTACTTCATATTCAAGCCCACTTTCAAGTCTATCATCTCTATCTGATAGCAATTATTCTATAAAACCAAAGACGTAGACCAACCCATGGGAAAGTACGACTAAAGGAAGAGTGCAGGGATCCAAACAACAGAACGGTTCTCACGGGATCGGCAACCAAGATTGTTTGATACGTCATAAGTCTTTGTCATTCCGTGTGTATTCATGAATAATGAGTTTTCAGAAGATGTTCCATTTTATTCTTCATCTCACTTTCACTCTATGGAACTAATAACGAAAATTCTTTCCGATTATTTCATCATCAGAAAACTCCCAAGAGGCTATGCTGGAAATTCTGAAACCGCAAAACCTTATGCATGAATAGCGAATCTTAGATTACCAAACTTCTCTGACGCTTTTACACACATTTCTGACTAACTGAGTCTAAAATAGAAAAACTTTCCATTTACTGCAACCTACGGAAGTAAGTTTTTGGAAACCTCGGAGTTCAAAAAGAACTAATGCTGGTTTGCTGTGTACTGCATGTGGTTGTCCTGAAATGCCACTGCCAGACAACAAGTATTTTGCTACTTTAATCCAAACGCATTGTGAAGTGGTCTACAAAAACTTTTCTTCTTATACGTACCAAGTTTCTCTCTCTCTGAGTTCGTTTTTTTACTTTACACATACAACTTTTTATTATCCTGATCCCAAAAGACTCATTTCATCTCAAATAATGCTCTTCACGACGCAACAAAGACTGGAAGCCTGGATCTTCCCAGTAATAAAAAATAATATTACTCACACACGTGAGCTGAAAAAAGCTTATCGTTGCACTAAAACAATGCTGGAGATTCAGAAATAGTACAGTGAGATACACTTTACACACTGGCCATTAAAACCACTACCACACTCAGCATCGCACATAATTCATATATATATAATATATTTACGGAAGAGGAATAAAACTAGAAGGAAGTTTTATATTTATTTTAGTCCATCCAAACTCTCTAACTCGTGCTTCAAATTGTTTAAATATCTTGTACACATTTTTTACACATCTCTACTAACATATGAATTACAACATGGAAATTCTAGCTCATCATTTTTAAAAATATACAAATTCACACATGACAAGTATTAACTATTATTATTGTTTTAGAGTCCAGTAGTTCGCAAAAGGGAATAGAAAACAAGTTTAATAAAACATCAAGGGTTACAGCGTACATGGTATACGACCAAATCATTAACTCAGCAATTCACTGTCACACGAACTTTTAAAATAGAACAGTATGACGTAACTCTTGGAATGATCTCGTATTCATTCCAGCAAGCATTCTTCTAATTAGTATATACGATTATTCTGACACTCCTATATCAACAAGAGCTGGCACTACCCGGGGGTACAAACAAGAGAGTTTGTGTAATGTCTCCCATCTTTGAACTCTAAAACCTGATTATCGCTGTGAAGTAAATTGCTAGAATACCAAATAAAGAAGAGCGCAGAAACTCACATTATTTTATGAAGACTTGGGTGGTGTGTCAACAAAATCAAAGCAAAACAATTACACAGGTATTAAGCAAACTGCATACACATAACTACAAAGTAAACCACCACATTTCTCATCGCAGTTCGTTCACCAAACCTAAGTACTCAAAAAAATCAATCATAACTTTGGCACATGCTCTTCTCTTTGCTTTATGATAATGAAACTTGTACAGATGACAGAGGAATACTTTAAACAACAAGCTCAAAATGCTTAGGGAAGAAGATTAAACAACAACTATATACTCCACATATATTTAAACTAGGTTTCAAAGTACAAGAACCTAACTAGAATATTTGAACCCAAAAAAAATTCACATCATCGTGTACCTTCCTCTCCAACTAATGACCACACAAACATCAACCACTATGACTATAATACAATACAACTATTTCCAAATAAAAATTAGGAACCTTTCAATTCTATAAGTCAGAAACACACTTGAGTAAGATGAAGGAGAGTAAATATGAATGTGTATGCTAGTTTATGTGTTTCTGGCTGTGACTGGAGATGTTATAGCTAGTTGGGTTCCAAACTCACGTCTCTCCTCTGTCCTCCACAATATTCAGTGTTTACTGTTTGGTATTCTACATAGTCTCACTCATCACATCACCGTCCTCACCACATTTGCTACCACCACCTTCATGTAAATGAACTTATTTCAGTAATGCTATTTAAGTCAACCCTGGAACACGTAAGTCACGGTTATATTAGAATAACTTCCCACTCCCAACTGAACCTAACAACCGGGGGGCTCCACTAACTTAACGAAGCAAACTTTTCACCACAGAAGAAATGCAAAATTCCATCATCATAATTTTAACACATGAATGAGTCTCTGCTAAGTGTGATGACAAAGCCAACAAAACAATACAGCCTTTACCTGTGTTCCTATACAACTCTCATGTCTCATCTGCTTCAAATCTTTACTCGCACACCTCCACTTCATTACCTTTTACGATGATTTCTCTTGTATATTACATTCCACAGACTTTTCTGCCACTGAATGAGAGAAAGAAAGCTCTTCTGGGCTACCTGCTTGCTACTAATTCCACTCTGCAAAACAACCTCGCATTCCATAATCTGCTACCACAGTTGTTGTTGGGACACCCCCAACTGTGAAACTGCACATTTTCTTCTGCTATTAAAATCATTTTCATCGTTTCATTTCGCTTTAAATCTTATAAAGCAGCTAATTAACCTAAATCCGTCATACCGAGACTCAGCTATTAAAGAAGCCAACAGCAGCAGCAAGTCCAAATCCCTGTGAATTGAGAAATCTATTCCAACTCTAACTCACACACATTTCACTGTCAAAATCTCACTCTATCTGGCTATCAGAGTATACACCCAGCTAAATGAATCCCTTCAGGATCCAGCAATTTAGCTCACACAGGAAAACAGTTACCCTGAAATGTGTCATTCACACAGAAATGCACATCCATCTAACAAAACACCGAAATATAACTCATATCAACGTCGGCTATCTACGGATGTCAGTACGAGGATCCGGTGGACCGTAGAGCACTTACTACTTTATGGAAGCTTAATTCATTTATTTTATCCACCTGCAGCACTGCCATGAAATAAAGTCCTACAACTGACGAGACTATGCAAGGCAAGAGCCGTCAACAAAAGAGATAATAGAGAAAGAGACGGCTTCCAGCAGGATCCACTTTCCATACATTTTCTACCCATGTGGGATGACGATAGAATAATGGAAACTGTACAATACAGGCTGGCGAATTCATCGCTGACCGTGTTCCATTTCCAAAAATACCGTAATAATTTGTCAATCCTTACTCAACATTTCAGCATGCATACATGCTGTAGATGTGATGCAAATCTAGGTAATCCAGCAATATAATATCGAACTGAAGTGGGGGTTCAGTTGGAACTTGGTATGAAAAACTACACTATAATTTTTAATATAAGCTCCTTCCTTCCGCACCGTTCCACTCTCTATAATAGAAAGGTCATGTCGAGACGTCGAGTACAGCAACAAACCACTTCATATAAAATTGAATTAGAAAAGTTCCCGTTTCTCGTAGCTGAACTCTCTCTTCAATCTGTCATAAGCATGTAAGTACAATTTAGAATTTGCACGTAACTACATCACATCACAACTACAAAATTGCCGTATTAAAATCAGTAGACCGTACACGAAGAAGAAGCTACAAAAGGACAGCATTGTGTCATCTGGCTGTGTAACGGTCGTCTGAATCGACCTAGCGTATTGGGTGCTACTGCTTTTCGCTAGTTCTTCGCAAAGTAAAAGTCAGGAGAGTCATGGAACCTATCTGCTTCCAAATAACTGTTAACTCGCATCCAGGTTGACAAATGATTCATATTTTATGCGTTGCACAACTAGAGCTCTGCAATGTGATCTCTAAAACCCTACTACGGAACAACATACTCCTCCTGTATGCTTCAACTTCGAGAGTACTTACACAAATATTGGATTGGATCTTACAAGCGTTTGATCTAAAACCTTTACAACCTCTGATGTTTTTGTAGTTTTATATCACAACATATTTGAGTAGGACGGAGGACGTGAATGCCGGAAGTATTTGGACTTTCTGTGTATTCCGCGAAATACACAAAAGGCTACTCGAAGTCAGTATGCAATTATACTACATTATTGCTTCGTTAATAACAAGTTAACAACAATTAGTTGAATAGCATCACAAAATATTGACAATAATTTACGCAATAACTCTCATGTACCAAATTCCAGTCCAACTCTTCAAAAAACACACTTCAATACTTCAAAAGTCAATAACATTTTAAATTCCATTGCTCACAGTAGCTGTCCAAGTATGAAATGTCTGCCAAGTAACCTTTGCTTTATATAAAGCATAGACTTCTGTGGTTTTGCGAAAAACTTCACCACTTCATGCAAAATCATTATTCCCCTCCCTAAATACAAACAACTACTGCATTTCACATTCTATTCTGCCATAAGCTACATGAGTACACAGCACTCCCAAAAACTAAGTTGGGTTTTGGAACAATACTCCAAAGCATCATCCTAACATCACACATCTGATAACTATAGTTAAGATATAGTGATCGAGTGAGTACAATTCGGAACAATTAACCTATTAATCTCTCACACTATTTTTCTTTCGTTAAGAAGCATTCAAACAAATTCACATTTCAAGGGAGCAAATTATAATTACTTTCCATCTCGCTCATCCTTCCTTCCGTGTTTACATTGCAAATTATATCTTCACTTCACTCAATACCTCGTTATTATCATTAGTAAACGGCATAGAAAATGACTTTATATTTTACTACTGTGTTACCACTTCTACCGGTTTACTACTTGCAAGTAGTTTGTTAAATTTGTTGTACACTATTAGACTACTACCCACACTACCCATCCAGAGAGTGTGATCTTCTCGAGGTCATTTTTTGCTTCAACACGGGTTGATGAGCAAACATTGGTAAGGAATGAGCGAAGTGTATGTGCTGTCGTGAGAGCCACACCAACACAGAACATCCCACAAACTTTTCCATCATTCATTACCTCAATAAAACACGATGATTCAGTTAGTACGCGACGTGTTGGAGATACCGAGCTAAATAACTTGCAAAAAGCTGCTTTATTCTTAACCAAGACATTTAATAATATTCAGTCTAGCGCTGTTGCAGCAACTGTGCTGCCCACTACTTAAACAAGCCTTTGATGGTGTTTTTCGCGTCCTCATGACTTTGATGTAACACCTACGACCTTCATTCAACAAAAATTTGCATACTAATGCAGATGAGAACTGACTACCAAATGAAAGACTCCGAGTAACTCATTTACGATAGCCATATTGTTCTCTTACTACTTAAATCAGCGAATAAGCAAATCTTGATGGTGCATACATACTTACATACACTTTAATATACTATATACTACAGTGAATTGTTTCCAATGTCTTTGGTAAAAAACAGAAAAAGAAAGTCTGCTCTGCACTCAACAGAACAGTGATATACTCTATCGCGTAAAAACCATTTCAGGGATTGAAATAAAAACATTCATTGTTCTAAGAAGAAAACTATTGTTTCTCCACCAGATTATATTTCACGACTGATTATTCCTGGGCATTATGCATTACAAATCACCAGTAGAATAATGCATTGAGTAAAAATAGAACTCTCTGTTCACATTCACAATTCACACCCGATTGAAATATTCAATTTAATTGCCAACTAGCACAACACGAGCTGTCCTTAAAAACCACGAAATTCAGTTGACTGATGAATCTTATAAACAGTCAAGTTAAGCCAGTAAAAAATCAACAATAGTAGAAGAAAATCTCCCACATACCTTTCAAACGACCTTCATGAAATGGGGTTTCATTCCGTCTAAAAATCATTCCTATACAGTAGATGAGTTAAAATGCTTATCAAGTAGATAGAAAACTTGTTCACATTTCCCGAAGGTTTGAGATATGGAGAACAGAATAAAAATGTCACTTTCACTGCTAAATCACTTAATTAGTTAAAAGCAATGTTATGTTTTCTGAATCCTTAGTTTGCACACTGCAAATGTACACTGCACTTACTTTTGTGAGGACTAGGCAGTTTCTTAACAATTTTAACAATTCAGCAGAGAGCTTCTCATACCACTTGACCCTAATACTTAGTCATAAGAAGTTAATACTAATTAGGCATCACCAGCTTGAAGTATTTTTAGCTACAAAACAATAAAAATGAAGTTCTATGATGTCTGATTGCAATAAAACTCGTCTCACGTCAGAACTTACAACGCAGAGCAGAGCGTCCTTGTGGACGCAAGAGCTTTTCTCAACTGAGAACACTCCACCAAATACATCCACATAAGACCTAATACTCTGACTGACTCCTCTCCCAACACAAACCATGCCACAAGAACAGCATTCAATGATTCGATCTGCTTATACAGTAGAGCACACACTGCTTTGCACCTACATAGAATTATTAACTCAACTATAATCTACAATACGACATGGTGTGAATTAAAGCTTTTTACACGAGCCCAAATTACTGCACAATATTATTCTGTGTTTATAGTTTTTATACGCGCAAACAGTAAAAGTTAGAGTTTATAATGGATTGAAGTTGCAAACAAGACAGAATAAGCGTCAAAGTAAATCATGCTGTGTTATCTTTGTCAATTTATACTAAATCTGTAAAAATAAAAAAATCTGTAACCCTGTGCTGAGAATCAGACTACAGATTTCTACAAGAGTTGAAATATTGATACGTATGATCGGAAAGATTAATTAATATACTATACTTAGATCAGCGATAGGAAAACAGTAGTACATTTGTCTGCAATTCTGTATTATCTATTCTATTCGCATGAAATTAAAGCAAATTATAACCAGGCTAGGCGCACTTCTCATACAACCATCCAAGCATTATTCCCGAGTAGTAAGGACTATTTAAATTATTTCTGGGGTCATTTCTTGAAGACAATTCGTACACTTATGACACTTCTGTTGACAAAACCTTCAGGCTTGGGTCTTTAATCTGACAGTACTATACGATTCACATAATATATACAATATTTTCAACGCAAAATCTGAAAAGGTTCTATTTGGTTGCATGAGTTCTATGTAACAGACGCTATATAATATAGTTAGGTGAAATAGGTACTATAAACAATAGAGAATTAAAGAACAAAAGCTGAGTTAATATAATCTATGACTCAAGGGTGAAACGGTGAAAGTAGGAAGACACAGAAGATCTACAAGCTTCCATAAGGATAATAAGGAAGTCAGCTCACGTTACTTTTACAGTCAGTATCATCCCTACCATCCCAACACCGCACTCGTAAGATTTCCATTTACTGGTATCTCCAGTTCCAATGAAACCTTATACAAGCCCGTTGGTGTGACTGTATGTCTATGACCTAAAAACACAGGCTACTCGTATATTGATTTGTACTTAGCTGTAAAACCATTGTGAATCATTGAATCAAACGTGATGAATTATTTTCAACTTACATCAATAACACTTATGTAAGAAATCAATGAAATAGAAGTAAGAAATAATCTTTGTCGCCAAAAAGAATGTTGTATAGTGCGTAGTAGGTAACCTGTTCCCTAATTAAGCTGGCAGGATAATAGATATTAGATCCCTTTATTAAACGAGATGCGTCACAAAATTGTATATTTAATAGTTCTCCCTAAGAGAGTAAAGTTGTATTGTAACAATAAATCACTGTAAAAACAATGAGGACTCCTGGTTTGTGTCAAGTAAAAAAATTATTTGAATCTTTAATAATAGAAACAAAAAGTGATATGTAAAACAAACTCCTAAACATTTTAAGTAAACATAATATAAAGTTACACAAAAATTTATCTCTGAGTTCTTTTCAGTTCTCCAGTTTCATACAAAGAAACTTTTAAGCCTTTCATTGTTGGCATTACAGCTTGCTCCATAGACCGAAAAGAAGTTGCAAGTGTAACTAGAATTATAAATTGGTCGATCTCACAGCAGTATCTGTGTCTCCAATCGCCTAAGGGGAGCAATACAGTATAAATTTACTTCCACATTTCCATTAGATTCATCAAAAGCAAGAGACCATCTATTACGAGCACATCAAGGGAACTCTAAACCTTCCAGCGTTTATCAAATTCACTTTCACATCAAAAATAAAAGAATAAAGACAAAAACAATTCCATTTCGCAGATCAGTTACTCGCTGGAGCAAAATATCTAACCGGAGGTGCTCAAGATGAAACACTTTTCGTACATTATCTTCGTACTCCCAGATAGGCGAAAACTTCTTAAAATATCGATTGCACATTGAAGATGCAAGGAATGTTATCTCAACTAAAATCCCTTGGCCCATATCAATGAGAAAGAAATATCTCCGAAAGGGACTCCCCAACCTTTTACTGCTGCATTCTCAAGCTCCTCAAGCTACAGAAGAACAATTTTTATCCTCGATTCCATAATTCTAACCAACACTTCACAATGAAAGCTTCCACTGTGACTGAACGTACATCTGAGAGAAAAGGAAATAATCGTAATGCTACAAGAATCTACTGATCAGCTTAATCCCTTTCCCCAACAACAATTCCTTTTTATTTCATTACATCTCATAGCACTTCTAATACTCCCGTTATTGCTTAGGTTGTGTGGATGTGGAGAAAAGAGTTTGTCACAAGGAAATATTTATAAACCACTTCGATTACCGTTTCCGAGGCTTTCTTCTTCAGATTGTTGGCTTCCACGATTCTGCTCCTTGAGGAAACCAAATCTCTTTCTATATATACCATTCTACTACAGATGGATGGCTAAAGATCACTTCTGAAGATCTGGTGATTGTATTTCAGCGTAAGTATTAACAAAAACTTTCTGTCAGCACGGTCAACTCTCTGTCTTTCAGGCTTCCTGCAGTTTCTATATACTTACTTCGTTCTATCAACATCAAGTTGCTTGACCCTTTTACTCTTTCAATCTTAGTTGTTGGTAGTTGGTAATCAATATTATTGTCGTCTTTCAATCTCACAGTTGTGCAGCCTTCCTGTTTTCCCCAATCTTCCCTCACAACAGAATCCAATGAAATGCAACATTCCCTTAGTTAACTCAAAATATACCCAAAACCTTTCTAAGCAGTAATAAACTAAATCTCAAGAAGCTGCTGCCATATCGTGTGTGCTCCACACGTCCACACTATATGGACTTCCACATGCCAGAGGAAGAGAAGTACAAAATGTCATGCAAAATGGCATGTTTAACTTCACTCCATTACTTTCCTAGTGATGTGGGCTGCATCTCTCCAAAATCTTTTTCAGAGTCTACGGATATAAGGCAAAGGCTCTTTCTTCTGCAATAACTCCATTGGGGAGCTTTCTCCACAAACATTCTCCTTTGCTACGTTTTACTCGACATGCCTAACTCGTTGCTCTACTTTCTTGACCAACCGACCTGTCTCATCTACTTCTACTTCCTTTATAAAATATACGTAAACTCGCTCCCTTTGTTGTAAAGTTGATGCCTTCTTCGTCTCATATAAACATTCTACTGTGCGGCATGCGGGTAACAATCTGCTTTTCCACACATACTAAATACCCTATTAATTTTTGGAACTTCATCTACAATAGCCGGATTTAACGTGGCTATAAATCTGCCAGAAAGCAATTTCAGGAATAAAGCAACTGAACTATCTGTACCATAAGTTTGATATGCATAAATCTTATACATTTGAGTCATAGAATAAGAATTTGAGTAGACGAACATACCACACGCGATCATGGCAAGTCATCTGAGTCTAAATGAAAAATAGCATAAACAATACTTGTACGTAAGCTAAGATTAATCTGACACGATAAGGTCACTCCACGATCAACGGCATGCATATCGTCGTGGAGCAAAACAGTTAAGAGAATTCGTATTTATTTATTTAAAACTCTAAACTATAAACTTAGAAGCCTCCACGACTGCTCGCCAGTTTTAGTAACCAAATTTTCTGTGCATTCAAACTGCAAAGGTCGCCTTTAAAATTAAATTGCTTCTTGCTTCATTTCACTTAATACTGCAACTTTCGTCTGATCATAGATATTTTTATCGTCCTTCATTGAAATGAAAGGGTAAAAGGCTTTTCAGATTTAATTAGAAATTCGTGAGATGACAACTTTATGTAGCTAACATTTTATATCGAAATATCGGTTTTAGATATACTATAATAATAATAAAGTAACTTAATTATATTACACAGCTTGATTATAAGCAGAAAACTAGGAAAAATCAGCAAAATAAACCAGCGAAAATGTACATACAACCCACGCTAAAATAGTAATTTAGTTTCTGACTTTCTGTACTGCATTTCGCTATGTTGGACGTGAGAAGTAAAGGAAAACCGGGTACTTCCTGTTTGTATCGAAAACTTTCACCACTTTCACCAGTCAATCTTCGAATTTCAGCATATCCACCCGAAACTGTATTCTAATCAATATTTTCTCAAAAAGAATTAAGATAATATACTATTCCATGAGCTTATATAGCAGCTCTCTAGAGTCAAATATTAAGAGTGAAAACCTAGGATTTTTTCAAGAATGCATTCAGTAGTTCAGCTACTTGCCGTTTATTATGCACAGTTAACATAAATTACGTCGAGTTCTAGCTAAGTACTTATTCGATGGGCGGTGCTTGTTTAATCTTGTATTATGCAATTCTTCCTCAGAGAGTACTACTGGGTGTAAACAACACGTTGCCGACGTTGTGTCAGAAGCACATTAAGGAATGTTACATTTTAACATTACATTCCTATTTTACCACCTATCCTTCTAAAGATCAAAGTGAAAGTACCCGTACAGTATTATTATTTAAGGACTTGGCAAGTACTGAGCTACTAACTAAGCCTTTCTATCAAGCTGTTCACTGTTCACATGAACGTCTAACTTTCTGGTGCACTAGGTGCACTTTCCCTTTGTCTTATTCAGCACGAGATGCTTTCCAAACACCGTAGTTTTCTACCTAACCGTCATGTCATTAAGTTAGTTTGCTGAATTGTGAAAATCATAGACTCGGCAGACATTGCAGTGTGGCAGACAACAATAATTTTACAAATGCTGGAACAAATGCTGAACAAGAAATTCCTTCATGAGAAACAGTTCAAAGAGACTACCTCATCTCTTGTTCTTTCTTTTCGGAGCTGTTAGATGTAAATAACAAGAGTAAACAGAAAATAGTCGAGACAAGAAATACGCTTTTCTTCTCTGCAGTCTGCAACGAGTACACTGTCAAAGAAAAAGCTAAAAGAATGTACCACTCTTTTACAGATGGTTGGCCATGTACGAAGTGAAATGTAATGAATAATTGAGCAAATACAAATAAGACAAAGAAACTCATTTCCTCAACTAACACAAGAAATCTGGTCGAGTCCGGGAGAAACAGTTTCAGTTGAATTATTTCTAATGCAGTTACAACATTACAACACAAACAGCTGAGTTGCTACTTTTTCATGCTTTCACCAACAAATTCTCTTTTGGTTGTGCGCTTGTATCTCAAAACCTGAGCCTGATACGGGGCACATGAAAAACCAATAAAATTGCAACCGGTTTTCAATCTGAATACAATAAAATGTATATAATAGTCAAAGCAGCCTTTTGCAGTCCTTGCCCTGAAAACTGCGTACCTTTCTGTGGTTC
>JAQGBV010001078.1:0-18250 GCA_034698685.1 Isotomurus pseudopalustris
AAAAAATATTTACATAAAACCAACGAAGTGTGTTATCACAGTTGAATTATCCAATTCACTTAAAGGAATGTTTCACAAATGAAATATACAATAATTAACGTCTCCCAGGCCATATGTTTTATTTCTTCTTCATTCAATTCCATCTCTTCTTGTATGACTCTATTCACAATGAAAAACTGGCACTGGCAGTGGACATATTTTTCCCTTTGTTAGGTGAATTTTCTTTGAAGTTTGGCCATATTCAAGCGTGAAACCTTCTTACTTTACTCTCCTTCAGACTTGATGAGAGTAGTCTACTGGACTGTAGTAAAAAGCTCTGTCGGACAGTAAAGTCAACAAATGACAAGTGGGTATGAAAAGCAATTAGTGGCCGTGCTGGATGAATTCGTGAAGAAAGAATTAAATATCCTCGTGCAATTAATGTGGTAGCCCGAATGGAAGCTCTCTTCTTCCCAACTGAATCCCCTAGAGGTGAATTTTTTAGTGTGGCCATTATCTCTTAACTAGTGATGAGGATGCATATGTATTATGGATGTTCTTCTCCACCGAATCTCTGCGTTACTTCATCGAGTAAAAAAATTGACAATCCGGAATGCATATATAATATTATAGTACAGAAGTGTAGTTAATTCTGGCCATCATCACGAGTGAATAATTATGTCCTTGATTTGGTGTGTTGAATGGTTCGTCACGGTATGCTTGACGAGTTGTCGTCCACACTTTGTCTCTCTCGATTGCTTTTGAGATTTGACCCTATACACATTCTCTTGCACGTCCTACGTCCATAATGTTATTATTATTGTAGATCATTCCTATGAGAATGAATATTCCTCGGCAGATCCTCGTGGGCAAGCAAATAAAAGTTGATGTGTGTGTGTGTGTGAGTAGGACAACCATAGCTTAGCCCTTGTCAGACGGACAGACACAAGAGGTAGTCAACTTTTATGATTCATCTACCTGCCACGATTAGTTTCTATCTATCCACATAAAGCAGAGGCACACGAGCAACTTCAGACAAGGCGAGGACGACAATGACCACTCTAAATAATCAGATATTCACTTCAACTACCAACCTAAATGTCATCTTCCCCATATACTTCCATGCAGCATGTACTTCCACTTCCACACACGAGTCATTAAGTCGATTAGCTCGTTTGGATTGAATGTATCATTGGTTGTATGGTCATCACAACACACCTACAATATAAGCCTGCAGGTCGGAAATGAGCGTTGAGAATGCATCAACTTCTCTATGAAGCTATTTTAGAGGATAAGTCACCTACTCGGCAGTCAAGGTTAAAAATAGTTAAGTCATATTTCCAAGAGTTGTAGGACATTCAGGGAGCATCCGATTTACAAGTTTATCCACTTATTTCTTGTTTGATCCCAGATTTTCTCCTTCAGAAGCTCCACCGCAACCCACCCACACGTTCTTCCCATCTTAACTATCCATCATTCTGAGAGATGCTTCCTTCCTTCCACCACTCTACTTCTTCGGATGACCAGTTGTGCACTTGAATCAATCGAAGAAGTGGTGTGTGGACTAATCCCATACCAATCTTGAGAGCTGCTCCTCTAATCTCCTGTCGCACCCACAACCACTACCATAGAAGTATACAGCAGTATAGTACCATCACACGTATCGGAGTAATCAAGGGAGATGGAGAGAGAGACGAACGAAGGAGCAGTCAGTTTTGTGGTGTAGTCCCACTTTTTCTACTGTAGGAAATCGTGCTTTTACTTTGCACACGCTCTCGAGTCTCGAGTAAAAAGCACAGAGAGTTGGGTAAAAAAAGCAGGTTCATTTTGTTAGGAGCGAATATATCGTTAGTAGGCAACCCTTTTGCTGGATTGAATGAGGAAACATAAAACCAAGTCCCATTCTGGTCTCGACCTTCGAAAGAGCAACACGCTCGATCGCCAGACACTCTGCAATCATCATTCAATACTGAATTGTCCTCCCAACACTCATTGGCATTTTAAAGAGTAGGCCTACTTGTCTACCTGAGTTATTGTTGAGTCAACCTGAGTCACGGGACGAGACTAGCCAGAAGAACAACTCACAAAAGGTGAGGTGGAATTTACACACACACACTGTGAGATCCATTGTCAACCAGTTAAAGTGACACACTGTCAATATATATCCATACACACTTGTACACGCTGTGTGTGTATCCTTCTGTCCCATCATATCCTCTAGACCAACAGAAATCACATCCTTTGGTTGAGAGAGGTGCCTTTTCAATACATTCGAGGGGATGCTTTTTACAAAGAGGCATACTTAATCTCAATTTTTCATTGGCAGGCAGGCAGTTAGAGTGTAAAAAGTATCGCTCTTCGTCTATACTCCACCACTGCTGCTGCTTCCACCCTTTAAGTTATTATTACTTACTGTATGTATGGTTTAACACCACCAGACAATTAAAATCTCTACACGATACCGCATCAATTGAACAAAGTTAAGCATTCCATGACAGTCCCATCCTTTCATTTAATGGTCAGGTTGCAAAGGACAACAATACAAGAATCTGAACAATCATCCTTTGACTCTAAAAATCATCTACCTGCCCTACAACAAATACACTCAACTTACACAACTTTAAACTGCCAGTGGTTTTTAATTCATCACGACTGGTCCTTCCTCTTTCAATCGTTGAATTCATAAGCAATCAAAGTCATCAATCCTACACACCTTCATCCTCCCTAATCACTTCGCTATTACGTATTACGTTCACCTACTCAAAACTCATCCACCTATCAAGTTGAAAGCAAAGGGTGAGCCTGACAATCATCAATTTCGGAGTTCAAAAGGCGTTTTGAAGTTCACAGAGAAGAAGAAGAGGAGCAAAACTTTGTGTGTCCCATGTTTAATGACATTTCATATTTTTAACAAAAAATACTCGACATCGAATACCTTCACTCATTCAAGTTGAGTGATACACAAAACAGAAGTGAAGGTTCTTGGAAAGGGTGCTGCTGTTGCTGCTTCTTCGATTCCCACTGGACAAGGAAGAAGAGTAGAAAGGAAGGAAGGGTTGTTGCTTGACACAAAAGAAGATACCTGCAGCAGGGACTTTACTGATCTACCCACCCGTACGTGGTTACTCAGTTGTTTTGCGTGACAGGAATGTGAGACTACACAAGTTACATAGTGGCTTAAGAATCAATAATACACACACAGGTCTCTCGTGAGTGTGTAAACCATCCCCACACTTTGTAGTGAGACCTCATGAAGACACGAGGAACAAAAAGCAATTCATTTACTCAACTTGGAATCTGAGATATCAGTCTCATTCCCGTCTTTCCTTTCAGCCACGTACACACACACGACTCTTCTGTGTCTTCTATCCTCCAAAAACACTTGCTCGTGTTGAGGAGAGCTGAGTTTATCATATTCCCTGAAACATTACTGGAATACAATACTCCCGTATCAATCATCTCGTAATATTTATTGTGAACAACTGTGAGTGACACAGGCAGGGAAACTAGAGAAAGCCTCGAACTCTGTCACCTCTATGGACCACTTCAATAGAAGCTCTGCAGAATACCACATTAAAAGTACACAGAGAAAGAGGTGTTGATCAATTGACTTAACGAAGCATTCACCTCTGAGTGCAAAAATACGGGAGACCAGATATTTATTATCGATAGAAATCAAGTCTGGGAGAGATAAGTGCTCACTCGATGAGATATGAGACTCTCCTCCTGATCTGGTGTGGCTTTATATAAAAGTGTGAATTGCAAACGAGTGTGAGTAAACAGAATGACGAGCAGTGTCACTAGTCAGTCTGTCTGAGTTTTTTTGAGCTGATGGCCTGACCTAACTTTTATCAGTCTAAATGATCCATTGAGAGAATTGAGAATCTCGTTCTGTTTGCGTCAGTCTGGTGTGTGTATGTAAATGTAAAAATATTCTCTGGGGATCATTGGTTGTTGTGTACGACTCACAGACTCGCGACTCAGTTACAAGTGCACATCACAAACGTGATTAGACTTTGGATTTTTCCTCAGCACGGGGAATATATACAGAGGAATGTATGTAAAAAGGAGTCTCTCCTCATATGCATGAAT
Organism: Isotomurus pseudopalustris; assembly: GCA_034698685.1. Lineage (NCBI taxonomy): Eukaryota > Metazoa > Arthropoda > Collembola > Entomobryomorpha > Isotomidae > Isotomurus > Isotomurus pseudopalustris. The sequence goes on from JAQGBV010001078.1 coordinate 4,072, forward strand.
ATATGTACTACGCGTTTTAATAAACTACTGACGAGGTCTACTCCTATTTTGGCAGATTGACGATCCACCATTCGGACAAACACAAGACTTACAAAGTAATTGATGTGTTTGAGAATCGTAGAATTATTGTGTGAAGTACCAACCAGAGAATTCTCTCTCAAGTGCATGTCTGGGACTGATACGGGTGTCCGACAGGCTTGTGCATTTTTTCATGACACGCGTACCACCTCCTCGCTGAAGATATACGTGCTCGTGTCAAGTTGGCTGTGTGCACTATTGCCCATTAGTCACCTTGTAGTTGAGTAATAGTAGAGTAGTAGTTGAAGTTGCCAGTGTCTTCGGTTTCGCGTGCACGGTTGGGGAGAAGTGGAATCTGAAGAAAGCAATCAATAAGGAACACTCACACAATCATCTCGGGAAGAATCTTAGACACGATGACAGCATCTAATTCCAAAGGAACTGCTGCTGCAGACAAAAATCTCAAGAGCAACAATAATGCCGAGTCGAGACGGGTAAGGGGAGAGAAAGTCCGCACGCTTGCTTGCTTGTCTCACTTTTCTGCATGCTCTACTTTCTCCAACCACAAATCCTTCCTACTTCTTCTTACACGTGCTCTCATTTTTGTTATACAGGCAAGCAAACCTCTCATGGAGAAACGGAGACGTGCTCGAATCAATCAGAGTTTGGCCATACTCAAAACTCTCATTGTGGATTCCCAGAAAGTTGAGGTGAGAAATTGGAGGGTGCATTAAAGTTCATGAAAGAGAAGTGAGAGGATTTATTCCTCTGTGGATATTTGGGATTTGGGATGAGAACGGAAAATACTTTTCAATTTGTGTGTAGGAGGTTTTACCAATGTTAAGTGTGTGCGAGCCTTTTAAAAGATAAAATCAATTTAAGTTGGGGACGAGACAGATATGATTGGATGAATTTTGTGCCATGCATATCAGTCGAGACTTCAGAGTGCGTCTTGACGAGTCGTAAGAAATTGGACTCCATAATATTCCATACTTAAGAAGCATGGATTTTTATTGCCTCTGTAATAAAATATTGTTGCCGACTGAGACGGTCGGGCGAAACATAAAATTTCTTGAGCCTTTCTTGACCATTTCGAAGGTCTGAGAGATGATGGGGAAGGGATTTGTTGAGGCGTGCACTTAAGTCATCATTTGATTACACACAGCCGCAAAGGAGAAATTTGGGGTGTGGGAGTACATAGAAAATAGAATGCTTCGTTATGTCTCGTCTTCTACTAATAAATAACCGAATGAAACAGAATAGCCATTGTTTCATCTTCGCTATGAGTTTGAGGTTTAAGAGAGAGATGGTTTGTTTTTCAGGGTCAGAAACATTCCAAGTTAGAGAAGGCGGATATTCTCGAAATGACGGTGTCGCATTTGCAGAGTGTGAAGAAGTCCGATGAACAGAAATTCATGGAGGGGTTTGAGGTAAAGAGATTTTTGTATAATTATTGTAATTTGCCGTACTTTTATGTTCTAATAACACGGACCTTCCATCAGCTTCATTCATCGCTAACGGCCCCGCATGTTCTTTAAGTATTTGTACCTCAGATGCTCGAAGTAAAATATCCCTTGGGGAAATATCCTTTCGCACAAACTCTGCATGTGACTCTTCAAGTCATAAGTTAAGCTGGTGGAAGTAGGAAAGTTTTTCCTATAATGTTATCCCACCTTCTTCTTCTCGTGCTGCTTATTCTTGTGTGCTCAGCCACACGTGTGGGGCTTTTTAAGTACATTAAGGACGTGTGTGGGCATTGTAAATTAGAAGTTTCAAGAAATTCCTTTTAGCATATCCTATCTTCTTAACAAGCAATCTTCGTACAACCCCAAGAGAATGATTTTCTACCTTTCAACTTTGTACAACATGACTTGCCAATGCTAAAAAATGCTCGTGTGCTTATTGTATGGACCTTTTTATGTGATTTACAGGAATGCTTCTCACAAAGTGTAAAGTTCCTGGAAAAGTCCAAAATCAACTCTAGTACAATCGACAAATTAGCAGAGCATCTGAAGCAAATCCAGTCTACATTGGATACCTCGGCTATATTCAATCACACCAATTCTGGTTCCACAGACGGAGAAAGCCTTTCCTCACCGTTGGACAACAGATCAGTCTCAGCGAAACTACTGAAATTCACGCTTGGGTCTGATTCAGAAATTACACAGCGAGGAGAAAGTGAGACTTCGGCTACAGTCCCGTTACACGTACCCAGATTTCCAAAACTGGAGATTCCTAAGGGACACGACGGGTCTCCTTCAAGCTCCTGTGTTTCACCGTCTCTCTCTGTGACCATTTCTAATGACTCTAATAACAATAATAATAACTTTGTCTCGGAGTCCCTCTCCTCCCCCTCCACTTCGGGATTCATCTACCACCAAGTCAAGTCTGAAAGTCATGCCACTTCGTTTCATCAACCTTTGTTCAGTCCCAGAAGTAGCACGTCACACACAAGTCCTCATAGTGTTGCAGAAGAGCAGTATGTCCTGAATCTTAGCACTAATCGTGTGCCCTACACGTCTTTCCCTAACTGCCCAGTGGATGTGTCGTCAGTTCCTCTAGATGATCCTATGGACTACGGAGAGCCTTTTGACTTTAGCAAGCCTCTGAATCTTAGCAAACATCCTATAGGGTATCGTCTCTCTGATGATGGGGTCTGGAGACCTTGGTGAAGCTCTCTTCCTGTGAATGGCATCAAGTGATTATGATAGCTTATTAGCACACACAGAGTCTAACACCCCATTCTACACGATGGAGCACCAGCACTTACCTTGTATTTAGTTTACCATGTGATACCATTTCATTAGTGGCAATGTTATAGAGAGGCGTGACAAGTAGACGGACAAATGTGTAACGCTGACTATGAAAGTTGTATTTTTGAAAAGAAGAGAAAGGACATAGTGATTAAGCTACTTGCCTCACTTTCGACTTTCTACATTATAATCATTACAATGAGTTCTTTCGCTAACTCTAAATAAGCCTGATGTACACCTTCACACTTTCAAGCATTAAGAAACGTAACTAATATATTTATTTGCTACTTAATACATGTCACGTCTAGCACTGACAATCCTGCCAGTCTCTTGTGTCAACATCACACATTATAGTTTTAGTTATGTTTATTGTACTGTTTATTACATTTCGTTTAATGATGATTTAATTATATTAAGTTCTTATATAGCAATTTATTTCCATACATAAAACAAGCCAAGCTGAATTCTCTTAAAAAATTGTTTTTGAACAGACTAAAACTGAATGCAAAACTGCAATCTAGTACAATCCTAAAAGTAAGAAACTTATGATAAATTGTACACGCGGTGTGCAATAATTATCATCCTGGATCTAATTCCTACTATTCCTTGTTCTATAATTGCAAGATAGTTTGCTTATGCGTGAACTGTCCACTGTTGCTTCATACTGATGAGGATATATAGAGGAAATAATAAAGATACGGACAAATGCGAATTATTTTATTTTCTCATTTTTATGAAACATGTTTTATTCAAATGAGACTTCTGTTCATTCCGTCGCAAGAGAAAGCATTCTGGAAATTAATACCAAAGTTGCATGGAAAGTCGAACGAGGGGAAAGCGCAGTTTGTGTTGAGATGTGAGCGCGGGAATATTTTCTGTGACTTTCTCCTCGTGTCCACTGTTTGTAAACAAGTAAACAAACTCCCCCATTACAGTCCACTCATTTGTTCATGTCAAAATTTTATTTGTTTTGCATTTACAGATTTAAAAATTAAGCTAAATATTAAAGAACACTTAAGTGAAAATGAAGGAGACACAATTTAACCATCTTCCTTCTCAGGGGACGATTTACTCCACTGCAAAACTGGGAAATCACTTAATCATTGGGACTGGAGATTATGGAACGGTTTACGGACACATTTCTACCACACATGTGCAGCCCATTCCCTTGCAGAATTTGCCTCGTGAGTTTAACCATTTCAAGGTTTTTATGATTCATTTTTAATTTATTCTGAGGAGAAATTATACTGATTTTAGAGGACTGCGAGATCATTTCAATGGATGCATTTATTGATTTCGCACCTGTACTTGCTGTTGCTTTTGTAACGGCAAGTTAACATCTTTGAATATTTAACATTCATGTTGGGTGTCGAAGGACTCAAGTGTAGTAATTTTTATGGTATGATAATATTACATTAGAAAGCGTCTCATAATTCATATGGGGCTATTACGGATGGACGTGGCAGGGGATATGTTACTTCTCACTTAAACATTTATTCCACGTGGATATCTACGGATCAAGATTCACCTACGTCGCTTTCCTCGGCGTCTTCCTCCGGAGGGTCCAAGTGCAAACCGACCTTTCACCCAAAAGAGGAATTTCATCCGAGTCAGTTTGAGCTTTTAGCGCAGAATTGCACTTCGTTCCAGTTGAATTACATTCCATATCATTTATATCATGTTCCTGTGATGAAGCAAAATGGAAACTTTGTAGGGCGTCATTTGTTTTTTGTGCCATTGTCTAGTTCACGAAATTAAAATGATTTGGTGGTATAACAGGGAAATATACTGCTTCTAAGTGGATCTGATAGAAAAATACATGGCTTCGAAGCTAACGAGGACAATTTAGCTTTTGTTGAAGTTTTAACGAAAGTGTACTTTCCTGAGTTGAGTCACAAATTTCCAGATGTTGTAACAAGGATCTTAATTCAGCCTGTAAATGAAATTACCAGGTACTCTACTCAAAACTCTGGTAAAATGTTTGCATGGGCCGCATAACTTCTTAAGATACTTTCTTTTAGGCGAATAAGTTTGTGTGGCCTGCAAAATGGATGTCTTCTTATATGGATTGTTTCTTCTAAATTCGGTAAACGAGGTAGACTCGATTCAGAATCTTCGTCTAGTTCAAGGTCCACGACACCCTCTAAAGCTAATCAAGAAATGATAGAGTCAGTGGATTCACTTGCATCAAATTCAGACAGACTCAATATAGAAAAATTTGAATCTCTGCATGTGGCAGATACAAGCAATTTGTTGCAAGATGAAAAAGGGATCAACGACAATAATTCTGATATGGCAAGTACGGAGATAAGTGAATCGATGTCTGGGTCCCTGGACTCCTTCGACGAGTCTTATGAACGTTATGAACATTACTATGACGGGCTAATAACTTCAATCAGGTCTTATGTAGACGGTTTTAGTATCAACGTGATTGTAGCATCAGCACTGTCTCCAACATACGTATACACGTAAGTCATTAAAAAAAGTTGATATTTTTTTATCTTGACTATCGAACAGCTCAGTTTCGTATTCCGTCTTTTGAATAAAGAAATGTGATCGAGGAACACTTTGCTAAAGGAACTGCATTGAAATTTAGCTCGCGATGGGACTGTGTAGAATGTTGTTGTGTTGAAGATGTGGACAGAGACGGAGAAAATGAAATTATTATCGGGACATTCGGCTGTGTAATAATTTTATAGTTGACTTCTTGCCTCATTGAACTTGCTTAATTGTTGATTTTTAGGTAATTTTGATTAAGAAATGGCTTCAAACGCTTTCAGGTGGTGTTGGTGTACAAATATATGGATGAAATCCTTCCTGCGTGGGTCATTGTTTCGAAAAAGAAGTTTCCTAGTACAATCTTATCTATTGAATTTGTCAAACCCTTCCTTCATGTTGTTAGTGGTCTGGGATTGCACATAGTGGAATATAACACAGCAGCGTATTTTACCAAAAAACTTGGCGATACTCGAAGTCACACACCAACAGACTCATATACGGATGAGAAACGACCAGATTTGCCTTTAGAACCAGTGATTTCTATCGAAAAAGAAGTACAAGGTAAAAGTTGTGATGCACAAAGTAAAAGTATGAGCATTTTCTAAGGAATACAAATACCTAACAAACAGCAATGTATAGTTAGAATCTGAAAATCGTGCTGAGTCACAAAATTAGCTTGTGAAAATAAAAAATTACTAGATGTAATACGAAACGATTAAATCATGTCATGTTTCTTCAGCGTAAAATTTAAAATGTTCAGTCACTTTATATTTACAATTAATTACTACGGTAGTACATTGATGCATCGATATAACGATATGGGTGAATCTTGCAAGTGATTCTTTCTTCGAAGACACAGATGTTATGTAAGTAAAACAGTAACAATCAATAACTATCGAGATTTCGTAGTTAAAAGACAACAAATATAAAAATATCTTGGGTATTCTGCATTGGCGAACGCTGGACGGAACGACAGAAGTAAGGTTTCGTTATAATAGTGGTGTAACCTTTAATATCCCTGGACGATTACAAAATTCTAAAACCCGCATAAATTGAAATTATTAATGAATTAAGCAAATTAACACTAATTAATTAATTGGAAGTGAGACAAAAGCAAAAACTTACCATAAGGGTTTTGCGACACGCTATCACCACCGGTAGGCTAGAGACGTCGTTGGACATTAGATTGAATATTGACAAACAGGCCTCAATAATGCTCCGTTCTATCTCTGCCTTTCTATCCGAGCGTGAGGTTCTGTACTGTTGGGTTAAAAGGTCGAGTTTTTCAAAATAAGCCCTTCCTGTCCGGTGGAATACGAACGAAAAATTAGCTAGCCAGTGAGTAAGTAGACACTTGATTACAGTTGCGAAAGTCCAAGGCGGTTTGATTTTCAATGCATATTCCCACCCATTCACTCCGTAGTCTTCAATCATTTTATGTTTGATTATCTGTCGACAAACAAATTAATTTATTGGGAATCAAGCAATACACCCGAAGTTCTACAACGGAAATAACGTTGAAAGCTTACACCGGAAAATGCTTCTAAAACTTCTTGAAGAACATCATTAATTTCGTTTGAACTTGTGTTGAATCCCAAGCGGCTTGTTATTGTCGATGATTGACTGTTTGTTTTTTCCAGACAACTAGAACTACTGCTCGTAGGACGATTCGGAGAAGAAATAATCTCATTTGCTGTCATACCGAAATGATTCTGACTTTTAGGACTACTAGTACTAATTGTAAGAAAGGAATTGAAATCAGGACGGATATCAGGAGTAAAACTCGGATGCTGCAGAGCTGGCACTGTAGTTGCCGGACTAGGTACATCAAGAGATTGACTCATATTGTCATTTACAAGTGAGTCGATTGTTTTGAAAACTGAATCGCTATCACAGGCCACCACTCCGTTCACGAAAGCTTTGTTGCGCAAATTTTTGTCGTTCGTCAAAAACACCTGCCGAAGCCGAGAAATACAAAATAATTATTGTTCGATTTGAAAATATTACTCATTTACAACGATTAAATCTTACCACAAAATTATTGTTTGATTTGAGCTGCATAACACAATTTAATATAGAGTCATCAGCAACTAGTTCATCGAATTTATGCTTCGAAATCAATGCTTCAGCTGCCCTCTGACCCTTAACTCTGGGGTGACGACTTGATAAAAAAGAGTGAATTGTATTCACAGCGGGTCTTATTGAATTCCTTATCTTATTGGGATTGCAATTGTGCATCTGGTAATCAAGTTCTTGGAGGACCATCCATGGAATTATTATAGTAGGGAAAGACACCTTGGAGAATTGTGTATCCACCAGGTTGTTTATCACAGTCAATGCACCTGAAATAATGGTTCGTTCATTCTAGAATAGTCATTTCCTAGAAAGGCTTAGCAAAACAATCAACAAAACCGAACCTATAAAAATGTTCGTATCTGGAACGACAATTAGCTGATCCACGGCAACTGGATCAAAATCTACATCCATCTCTTCCATTTCCACTTTTTCTTTGTCCAGTTCGGGTCGTTGTACAGTTTCTGAGCATTCTTTAACCATTCTGAGAATTTCGGGGAACTAAAATTGTAATTTATTCAGAAAGACAAAAGTTGAATTATTATGAGCATTTGTACAGAGTCATATTTGAATAAAGAGTTATAAATGATATAATATCACACCTGACTCTCGTATTCCATAGATTCAAACTCCTGATTGTCTTGGGGCTCATGATTGGTTTGCTTTGGGTTCCTAAAGGCATCAACTAGCCTATTTTTTATAGCTTCAAATTCTGGTGAATCCTTACTCCGTCGTTTCCTCTTGCTTTTGCTTGGCCGACAGTCTGAAAAACTGCCACAACTGGCAGTTGCAGGAGTGAAACAAGTTTTCAAATAGTTTGGAACATCGACCTTCATGGCTCCATATGGGCTGTTATTCTTTCGTGGACTAATCTCCGTCTCTACTGTCAAGCTGCTACATTCATCACTCCTGTTCAAACTCCGTTTTCTGTTTATAGTTGTCTCAAATTTCACTTCCGGGTTGAGCTGACTTCTGACTTTGGGAATCCGATACTGTCTGTGTTTAACTGGATCCAATTCATTGACTGACTTCGTTTCTATTAAACTAGGTGGTAATGGGAATGCCATCGTCGGTTCAGTAAGATTATCGTGACTCCTGCGCTTATCTACATCGACATTCCTTTTACTCTTCACAGGACTGCAAGATCCCTTCGCATATGTCTTTGTTCCTTTACCCTTGTCATCAGCAACTGAGATCCCCTTGGACGTTTGTTCCCTCTTAGCGTCTTGATAAGGACCCATATTAATCCCACTAGCGGACTTCGACAGTTCCTTTTTCCTACACAGACTTGCTTTCCTATCCTGTCGACTTCTGACGTCTTCCTCCTCCACAGACGAGACAGAGGTTGTCGACGTGGAGCTTCTCGTTCTCTTCCGTTCTTCAGTCTTCGCGACGCTGTTGGAGGAATGACTGGTATTTCCCCTTCCTTTTACTCGGCCTCCTTCGCTCGTTCTGCATAATGTTGGAGAGCTTTTACTTGAAGGCCGAGGCCGTCGAAATATTGCAGACGACGACGACGGCGATTTGCGTATCTCAGTCTCCCCGTCTTTCTTCTCCTTATCACTTGAAGTCTTCTTCTCTCGACCCATCCTTCCATTTCACATTTGCAACTCCAATCAAACCTGCAAGTCAAATATTCAAAATATTTCAAGAATTCTTGTGATTAGGAAAATAAATATATAACTCACTGTTTGTCTACTCGAGCCAGAAAAATAAGATTTCTATTTATTGCGTTGCGTCAGGTTGGTTGAGTCATCGATCGTCCAGTTTGAGAAGAGTGCGCCCCCGCCAAAACAACCACCACCGATCGACTACACGCAAAACTTCTTCCAGTGCCTTCGCCTTCGCAGATTTTTGCAACCTGCATCTTCGCAGCACATTCCTCCAGGAAGTAAATATTTCGAAATCCTACGTTTATAATTGGGATGAGCGTTGAATAGTGATCGAGTAACGGCAGAATGGCGACCGGTCAAAAGTCGGTGTCTCTGGTTTTGTCCATTTTCAAGGGTAAGTAATTTGTCACATAAATGCAGGTGTAGGTGTATGAATATTGTTTTTAAATCGCGCACTGTTTATTGGGTTGTTGCAGGGGAGAATTTCGTTAATACTCAGCTGGGCAGCTTTAAATTTCAACTTCAGGCAACATGCAGCGGAAAAATGATGGAATCCAACGTTATCCAAGCTGTGCCAAGCAATTCAGAACCGGCGATTCAGTCTCAGCTGGCGTGGACATTCACACGTCAGGAGTTTCGACAGTAAGTTGTATGGATTAAATTATTAGAATATTCTATTCTTGTTGGAAGTCATGTGTGCTCTGGTACTCTACAGAATTCGAACGAATAGAGAAGTTGTCAAAGTGTGTTGTATGATTGTACATGACGATGGGAAAAAGACAGAAATGGGGTATGCTGTTGTGCATGTCAGAGATGCGTTCGCACTCCAAAGTTTCGATGAAATTGATCCATCTAAGGCGGTAGGCTGACATTAAATAATTGCATGCATGTTAGGGAATATTATGTTGATAGTCAGTTTGGAGCATAGAAAGCTGTTTCGATGCATGGGACGAAGGCAAATTGGCTTTCCTGCCACCCAAAGCTTCACATGAGTTTGCATACTGAAGAATCACAAATTCTACCCCAGTTGCTCAACTCAATAATCAAGAAACCTGCTGCTGGAGTGCTTAAACTTTCGGAGTCTAAAAAGGATTCCGAACAAGATCGACCGGTAGCTAGTGTTTCAAAAAAGCCAACCCCTCCTGTTATGGAAGAAATAAGTCGAAAAACGGAAAGATTGAACCTAAATATACCAAAAGAACCGGTGAGTATTACATTACGTTAGTTTTTTAAATATCGCAGTGGATCGCAATGTTTAAACAAAAATAGATAATAATGATTAATATTAATTAATTCTCTATTATAGACTCCTAAAATGCTTGAGTGGAGAATAAATGAATCGGAAGGCTATTTTGAATTAGGAAAGCCATCTGAGCACGATGACTACTATATTGTAAACATAACAATTATATCAGCAAGTAATCTGCACTCGGTAATGCAATCATCTTCGAAGTACTACAGCACACTTGCAAATCATTATGATTCCTGATTGACTATGACTTGTTATTGTAGTTATGGAATGGAAGAACCTCTAGAAAGCAACCAGCTTTGGATGATCATGTATGGCAAATCCGATACAAAGCCTATGGATGTGAGATCAAATCAGATCCTTTTGTTTTATCATCAAATGATGAAACCAGAAGAACCTTTATTGGTGACAAAGCCACTGCACGTATTAGAGCAAATCCAATCGCATGGATTTCATATTTGGACAGCTCATTCGTCGAGTTCCAAGTCGTTAGATTCAGACTTTCTTCAGACAATCAACTAATTGATGAGGAGGTTATGGGTTTCAGTTGTGCAGAACTAAAGGACTTAGCAGATCCAAACATATCTGAACTCAAAGCTCTACTAGAAATTAATTCAGAATGGGGCTTTCCACAGAATGCAGATCCTGAAAATAAGCCAGAAGTCAGAGTAGTTTTTGAAGTCGATGCAATACCCGAGTTTTTTGCAGATAAAACATCTTTACCTAGTAATCAAGACCAAGCTCACAAAGATCGTTCAGACCGGCGCGTTGATTTTGTGCCACGGGATGATTTGAAGCAAAACGAAGACTTAGTATCAAAAAATGATGATGCTGAATTCAGGGAAATTATTGAACAAATTAAAGAAATGGAGCTGACTGGTGCAAATCGACAAGGGGATTCTGAATCTATGAGTAAGGCGCTGAAAGGTATGGAACAAACAGATAGACGAAAAGAAGATTCCAAAGAGAAGACAGGCAAGATTTTGAAACAAGCTAACAATGTACATGAGAGATTCATGTCTCCTTTGACTCCGAGAAAACCGGTGGAGAAGTCTCAAAGTGTCATAGGAAAGGAGCCAGATGACGAAAGGAATTTTACGCCACGTGCTAATGCTCATTTCAACAACGAGAACCCACCCGAGAGCAAGAAAGCGAAATTGAGTGCTGAGGTTGATTCACAATTTCATGCTAAAGATGCGGATCAGAATGATGATATTTTCCCTCCAATACCTGTATCTCCTGAGGTTGAAATAATCTCAACTGAGACCTCAGCCACTTCAACTTCTGACACTGAAGGCGACAAAGAAAACGTCGAACAAATTTTGCCTAAACCTGGAGAGTACAAGGTGATCATTGAGCTAAAAAAGTTCTTTCTATGTAGTAAAAATACCATCGAAGATAACCTTATTTTGAGCTACATGCACCCTCCATTCGGAATGAAAGAAAAATTTTACCTTAATGCAGCACCAACAATTACAAAGAAGCGAAATTCAAGAGTTAATCAGTATTTTGAAGTAACTGGCCCTGCGTACACTTTGACCCACAATTTTCAGAAATTTTCAGATCCCACAATTAATGAGCCCCTTACCATCAATTTTAAACAATGTGATGGTGACAAGTCATCATCAAATACGTTTGCTTTTTGCATGCTACCAATAGGAAGTGTGTTTCTGCAAGAGGTATTTTATTACTTTGACTATTTTTATGCACTATATTCGATCAGAGTATTTTCAATAAATTTTGTTTTTTTTAAATTCCAGCAAGATGATTCTGGGATTCGTACCTTATCCAACAGCGTAGAAATTTTAAAATCAGGAACCAATTTTACAATTGGAAAGCTTTACTTTAATGTTGCGACACGCATTGTGAGCCAAAGTTTGAATCGCTCGCCTTCCTTACACCACCGCCACAGAGACATTCCGTCCCTGAGCAAGGAAAGAAGGTTTAGCCCGACAAAGTATTCTAACCCATCCGAAGGTAGCTATTATAATTGAAATGCGTGATATAAGTTCTGACTGCGTTTAATTTATATATAACTTTGAAAAGCAGAGTTAGGTGCAACTGAATCAACTGGGGTTGACCAAAAACTGGTGTTTCACACTATTCATGACTTGAACCGCTGGAGAGCTGAACAGGAAAAAATGTTTTTGGAAACCAAGAAAAACAAAGAGCAAGCCTATTTGCGAATTTTAGCAGAAGAAAATCAAAAGCGAGAGCAAGAACGAGAGAAAATGACAGCAGAAAAGTTTCGAGAGTACAAAATTAAAGAGAAAGAGTACTGCAACAAGTTGAAACAAATTGCAGACCAGGAAGAAAAGTTAAAAAAATACGAAGTAGAGGTATATATGAATTTTAAATTTACTAAAGTAGTATTCACATTTCTATCTATGTAAGCTGAGCTTAATGGATGCATTTGTGTATTTCTAGCTGACCACAACTGCTCATAAATCATCCTTAAAACATGCTACTGTTCTTGAGAACACAAAGATTCATATTCATAGGATGCGAGAGGAACACCAAATCGAAGTAAACGAATCTTCTGTCATAGTTAGTGCACACACTAATTTCCTATTATGATTTACAGGTTTCTTCATTACAACGTCGACTGGAAGAAAGCGAATCGGAAGTGGTAAAATTGAAAGGCAAGTTGACGATATTGGAGAGAAAGCTAGAAGAGAAGGAAGAAAATATTGTCAAACTGAAACAGGAACGATATTCTGGTTCGGAGGCGAAATTGGCGGAGGGTCTGAGGAGTTTGGAACAAGAGGTATAATTTCCACTGTTGAAAGTTGTGTCATTGCTTTATTGTGTATACCTTTTTTAAATGTTTAGAACGCAATTTTGAGACGGGAAAAGTCAGAAGTCGAGAAGTCCAGAGACAAATATAAGAAGCAGTCACAAGCACTTTGCTTCAAGCTATCTCGACTTCAGGATGATTTAGACAAACAAGTCAAGGACGAAAATGAAAGTCTTCGGTAATTAGAAAAGCTTATCTCCATTTCTATTCACGTGAATAGGTATTGTTTGGTTGTGTCGTAGTCATAAGTAAGTTGTTATTTTGCTTGAAGATTGCAGATATTGGCCAGCAAGGAGCACAAGGAGCTCAAAAAAGAACGAAAAGCTGTCACAGAACTTTCAGAAAGAATCAAGCAGATTAAAGATACCTCAAAACCCAAGGAAAATCAGGGATCTGGATACTCTGGTGGGGTAGGCAATAACGTTGCTTCAACTCATTCCAGAAACGAAGAGGAGATCAGAAGACTCAACGATCAAAGGAATGGACTTTTGAACACCGGTGCTTACACTCAATATGATATGGTTATTAAGGAAATGGAGCGTCGCATCGTTCAGCTTGCAAAGGGAGATTCTGATGGCAAGTGAAATTTTGCTTAAACTGAGAGCAAACCTATTTTGCATTTTTGCATTTTGGTTTTCGACATTTTAAAAAACGAGTGATGGAAAACAGGGATTTAGGATTAAGTGAAGTCTGGGTACAAGTTATTAAGTGACAGTATAGGTTACATAAGAGATCTCACGATAGACTGATGTTTTATAACTTTCTATTAACGGATAACTTTTCTATTTAGTTTCGTGTATTATGCTATTTTTCTATATAGGGGATATCGACAGCGTGTATAAAGTTTTCTAGTTCTGCAGTGTAATATTTCCTTATCCTGAAGGATTGGCGTTCATACTGTCCATAGTTATTGATAAATTAATTTTGTCTCATTTGTACTTATGAGAGTTTTATAAATTGCCAGACCGATGAAATAAATAAAAGTGCAATAAATATTGACTTGTATTGACGATTTGTAAAACAAATTGTTGTTGTTTATTTCGACCTGTTAAAACTGTTAACTGTTGTCTATCAGCTATGTTTCATCTAGACATTTTATAAACATAATACAGGAAGTGAGACAGGAAGTGCTGAGTGATCTATACTTTATTGGTTTCAATTGGAATCAATATTATTT
>JAQGBV010001079.1:0-18243 GCA_034698685.1 Isotomurus pseudopalustris
GTGAGTTCCACAGGGAACAGTGGGCCAAAGGTAAGTTGGAGCATATGGACCACGGAGGTTGTGGAAACGTTGGAAGTGTATGAAAGCGGATATTAAATAAAACATGATTCTGCATAAATAAATGTACAGAATGGTACAACTGGCAATGGCACAACAAAATCACGAGCATAAAACCTTATCAAGAAACCTATTATGAGATTTTTTGCTGTGTGAGACCCAAACAACTGGTAGAGGACACAGATATTGATACGCATTGAGATAATGAAGCCGGACCCTTCTATTGTAAATCATGCAATAGGTTTGTATGCCTATATGAAAAAACTATGCCTATGCCCATATAAACAAACTTAGAATTTGCTCTTCGAAGAGCAATGGAACTCATGGTTAAGAAAGCTCAACTCGAGATAATGACATGGCTTTTCCTCTCTTGCAAAATCTCTTGACATCGATCGAGTTAACTAAATACATTACACTTGAGCTCGCAACTACCACCGTACTCCTTATTTTTTAATCATTCCTTTTTAACATTGAATTAAAATTAATTTCATGTGCAATGTCGTTTCTCAACGTACTAGTTTTGATAGCATTCTCATTAGCCTCAGCTAATGAGTGTTCTTCATACTCTTACTGTAAGGAGTGCGTCTTGACTCACGGGTGCGTGTTTGCCGAAGACTTTGAAGACGCTTCTTTCTGCACTTCAGAATCAGACATTCAAAATCTGGAAATAAAATCCGTGACTCACACTGTGGATTTGTGTGACAGCTATACCACAACCACAACTAATCTTGGAATTAAGGAAATAACAGGTAACTATTCTTTATACACACAACAAAACCTGGATGGCTTTTAAATGAGATAATCTTAATTCATACAATAGAACTGGTTGAGGATAAGGAAGTTAATGGCATTGTCAAGCCTGCTGCTAAACAAACACGCCCTCCAGTAAAGTATTCCTCATTTTCTGGTGAGATTTTTTCATTCATCTTATTTCGTACCTTATTTATATTAATCTAAGACGGCGTTGGAAATACAGATGAGGTCTCTCAACATCCTACAATAGTACCTTCCATTACTCCCAAGGAAGTCCCTACTCTGTCAAAAAAGGTCAGAGAAACCTCAGCTGAGCCTACTTTGGAAACAAAGGCTTCTCTTAAAGGTTAATCATAGTAATCATAAGAAATAAACGGTTGCTATCAACCTGTTTTTGATGCTTTCTAATTGAAATTCAGATGAAACCGAAGACTCACCGTCTGAACCTACTGTCATTTCCCCCTTGGAAGAGAGTGTTTTGGAAGCGAAGATTTACGAACCTTCTGTTGAGCCTAATCAGACAATGGAAACTGGAATTAACGGTAACTGAAATGCATTTTAATACCTCTATCTTTAACATCAAGGAATTATAAAATGATAATCTGCTTTACTGTGATAATAGCGAACTTGGACTCCCCTCGTCCTGCAATCACCACAAAGGAAACCTACTGCTCAAAAGAATTTCGTGAATCTCAGGTCGAGAGATTAGGAAGATCCCTATGTCGATCTTTCAAGCTTCTCAAACGTCAGATTCAGATAGATGTTAAGTACAGACATATGGAGATCTGGAACAAAGGTAACCCATATTCGAACAGGCCTAACGAATGCCGTCTTCTCGTGTGGAGACGAACAAATTGCCGAAAGTAAGCACAAAATTTGCGAGTAGTTTCAATCAAAATCGCATGCTTGTCTGAAGAAGGATGAATTGCCAAATAAAGTAACAATATTTACAAGTAATGTTTTATTCAATCAGTTTTAAGAATTTTCATTGTTTCAAATGTTTTAGAACACTAGAATTAAATAGACTAGATGAAAAGTAGTTTGAGAAGCTAGAAGGAAACACTTTTTATATAATACTTTCATTGGCACAAATAAAACTCACAGATTTGACTCCAGTTTGTTTCAGACTTGTTCTTCTTCTATATTTTAGTGTGTGGATACTGACTGCAATTGAATTTCCTATGTATACATAAAATGTTTTTTTACACCAGAATAAAATAGATTAGATGTGAAGTAGTTTGAGAAGCTAGAAGGAAACACTTTTTATGTAATACTTTCACTGGCACAAATAAAACACCCCGAATTGACTCCAGTTGGTTTCAGACTTGTTCTTCTATATTTTAGGATGGTGGATAGTAACTGCAATTGATAATAAAGTTACTAATATTGTAAAGCTTTTAACTACACTTAAATCCCAAAATTATCCGAACTTACTCAGGTTCGTTTCATTCACACCCCGTGAGCCTTCTTCGGCTACTGGTAACGGCTCATAACCACGTTGGAAGAGTCTTAGGAAAGACCAAGGGTCATCCATGGCGTTTGAGAAACTCAGTTGAGGTCCAGAAAAAATTCCATCTTCTTGAGTCATTCCTACTCTCCGAGCAACAAATTCCACTTTGTTATTGCAATTGCGGTGAAGACTCCATAAGTTGGAATTGAAATACTGCTCCTCTCTCAGTTGTTGCTTAAGAAGCTGGACATCCTCCTCCAGTGACTTCATACATTGTTGAACTTCTTTGAATGTATTACACTTCTCCACACAACAATTTGCGTGCAAATGAAGACCTTCATCCAGTTGACTTTCGGTCACAGAATTTTCTTGAATACCTCCATCATCTTCCATGTAAGGCGAGACGGGCTCATACTCACTTCCAGTCCAACTGGAAAATGACGAAGAAACCGAAGGAGGGGGGGCAACAGATTCCCGTGAAATCTCTTCTAGAAACTCCACACTACTACTTGAGCTGGCTGGAGATAACGGAGCAGACCATATTGGGTCATTGTCTTTAATGAGAGATGAGCATGACAAATTCTCCTCTGGTAGCTTATCAAACGAGTTGACCAACTCTTCCAATTCTCGTAATTCGTTACATTGGAAATCCTGAAAGTGGTCAATTCCAACTACTGCCGAATGAGACACTGGGGACCACAAGGAGTCCAAAATCTCATCGTGCCACTGAATTCCATCAAGGCTGTCGGAATCGGAAGTGTCTATGTCTTTGAACTCTTCCATCGAACTTATAAACTCAAACTGGCACTTAAATCCCTTCATTTTCAAATTAATTATATTGTAATTTTATCAGCACTATTATGTTATTTTTCTTTTAAGTGTCTTTTAAACTGTTGTAATTTATTTTTATATTTTGTGGATATCTGAATAACTACTACTACAAAATGCTTAAGTGAAAAGATCCGTAAGTTGTGTTCACTCGAACGACAGGGACACAAGTGATAGAGCTGATGCAAGTGCTCACCAGTTTTGGAGAGGGGACTTAAAGGGTTATTGTTGTTATTCGAGATGCGGGTATTTCTGGATTTGAGGGGAGAGAGTTTTTACTGCAAGAGGGGAGTTTTTCAATAGGCCTAATGAGGGTTAATGAGGGGTTTAGACTTGATGGGAATTTTAATTTACACATTTCGAGTGTGGGAAACTATATTCAGTTTTCCTCTTTCGATGCTTTGGACTTGTGCTTGGAGCTTTTGCAATCCGGTTATTAAATATTGAAGTAATTCACTTCCGATGGACATGGAGATTCCACCGGAAGGAAACATTCCAAGATTAGCTCTCTTGGAAAAGAACTTGACGGTCATTTTTCCGTCTGAATGCCTGACGGGTCTAAACTGAAGGTTTCCGCTGGATAAAACTGTGGTAAAATATGCATCCCAATATGCATCTAACTGCATATCGGTGCATTTAGAATTATGATGCCTTAATCGGGGAATCTCCTGAGTGATATCCTCCTGTATTGTGGCGTTGATCTCCTTTCTTAAATCATATAGGCCTTTTACGAGTTCTTTACTCTCCCAGAGGGTTAACTTAAGAATGGTAGGCTTGAAATTCTGGCCTCCATATCTTCCCGTGTTTTCCTTCTTTAGGAAAATCACCCAGCCATTGTCAGGTGCAAACAATTTTTTTAGTCTCAGTTTATTGATGACTATGGACCCGGAGTTGTAGAACTCCTTTGTGTAGGGATTAACTGATGCATCTAATTTTGACTCCGGCACGAGGATATAGTTTTCTTCCTCAGCCGGTGTCAAATGTTGTATGTGACTTACATCAGCCTCCACATGCACTTTGTCAGGTGCGTAAGTTGTAGGTTCGTTCTCAACTTCTGTTGGATCGTTTGACGGCTATAATAAAATCAATTTAAATGTTCTATAAAAGTACTCGTTTATAAAATTATTCAATCCAATTGCTTACTTGTGACTTCTTTGTCGCTTCTTCTTCAAACTCTTTGATTGCAGAGTCCAAATCTACAATCTCCTGTGCGTTCATTTGAAACAACTCATCGTCTGGAATCTCGTTCCACTTGTGAGCCATATTTAGCATTCCAGCAGGTTTTCCACCTTGCTTCAAATGCACCATTGAATTTAAAGGTGGATCCATTCTTGCTCTTTTGGGACCTCCTGAACTGCTATCACTCGTGGGACCACCAGCGGTGTCATTTTCCCACATTGTAAAAAAGTCATCCCACTGAGCCTCCTGCTCTTTATTCGCCGGGAAATTCATTTTGCAAGGAAAATTGATGTTGTGTCAACTTGAATGTGTTGAATGAATGCGATGTTTGCTGGTACTCTTGCTGAATAGGAGTGAGTGAGAATTTCCCGAGTGAGTGCAATTTAATATCAACCTCATGAGAGTAAAATCAAGAGAATGGTACATGTAATGAGTGTCACCCTCCCTTCCTCAATACAACTCCAACCGAAAGAGTTGAGCGAGAATTTCCTAACTGGATGCATGTTAATACCATTCTCCTGAGTGTAAAGTGAAGCGATTGTAAAATGTAATGAGTCTAACACTTCTCTCCTCAGTACAATTGACGATGTCGAGGAGGGTTGAACTCGCAATCTCTAATGCTAATTTCGACTCTGATGAAGCTCGCATTCAGATGCGAAAGTCTCATTTATTTTACTCCAAGTTTGTAAGCAACTTACAAAAAACTCGAAAGGAGTGTAAATCCTCCAAGTTGCATTGCAATCGGGTTTTTACTCTACCTACTTTGTCACAGTCAAGTGTTATAAGCCATTTAAGCTTTTTATTAAAAAGGACTTTGGAGGATTCAAGTTTCGGTTTTCCTCTGATTTCTGTAATTGCCCCAGCAGGATTCGGAAAAAGCAACTTGCTTGGACGATTAGCTGATGTTTTGACACTTGGCAATTTAAAATATGAAATAATATCTTTTACAGGAGTTGCAGCGAAATCTTGTGGGGGAATAACTTGCCACTCATTTTTGGGGCTGAATTATTCTTCACCAGGGAACTACGAGCAAGCAGTGAAAGCTCCGATAAGTTCAGCTTTTAGACAAAGATGTCAAGCAATTGATTTCATTCTATTAGACGAAATAAGTTTTATTTCAGCTGAGTTCTTTAACTTCCTAAACGTAAGACTGCAGAAAGCTCGTCAGAGCCAAAAAAAGTTTGGAGGGCTTGGAGTTATAACATTTGGAGACTTTTACCAAATACCGTGTGTAATTCCAAACCAACTGTATGAGTCTTCAGAATTTTTGCCTCGATTTGCTAGGGAAGGGCACCAACTGTTTAAAACATTTAAAATATTTCAGTTAAATGAAAATTGCCGTCAAATAGACGATAAATGTTTTCAAACTCTCCTAACCCGATTGAGACACAGGAAAGTAATTTTAGAAGACCTAAGGTTGCTAGAATCCCGATTATATAAGAACATTCCATTAATAGAAAGAAAAAACATCCTTAGCTCTCTTGCAATTTTTCCGAAGAACGCACAAGTAAATGCGTGGAATGAGAACTGCATTCTGCAGCTTGGAGAAGACATTGTAAAGGTACCAGTATTAATAAAAAGTAAAAATGCAGTGGAGATTGAACTGGAACCGTTGTTTTTGTGTAAAAATGCGTCAGTTGTGCTGACAAAGAACCTTTCTCTGCCACATAAACTTGTCAATGGAACAAGGGGCGAAGTTCTTCAAATATATTACAGTAAGAAGCAAACTCCGAATCTTCACCAACCAACCTTTATCTTCGTGCATTTCCCAGATTACTGTGGCCCGTATTGTGATATTGTTGGGGAGAAGCGTGTAATACCGATAAAAACAGTAAATGACCAAGTTTATGACTCAATTAAAAAAGAATCAATTTCTGTGAAAGCGTTTCCTTTAAAACTAGGATACGCCAGCACAGTGCATGGGGTACAAAGCTTGACGTTAGAATCTTGTTTTGTATTCTTTGATAAGAGAGAGTACTGGTTAAATCAAGCGTATGTTTGTCTGAGCAGATTGAAATCGATTAGTGGACTAACAATTTTAGACGAGGAATTGTTATTTGATCGATTCACTTCACAAGTGCAAAGAAATTATCCACAATTTTGCGAAATGTTGCGAAATATTAATATTGACCCCAAATAATTTTAATAATGTGGAAGTTCGTTTTAAGGCTACTTAACAGCTGCAAAATGCCGAACATCCTTCGACCTGTAAATCGACAGCAGAGGGAGAATCCAGTGAGCTCTTTTCTGCCGGATATAGAACTTGACTTGACAAACTCAAATATTGACGTTCGAAGTCGCCCACCACCAAGGAGGATAAAGTGTTTATGTGCCGGATGTGAGTCAACCTTTACTAGGTTCAGACAAATGGAATATCATATGGAAACTCAGCATGAATGTACTCTTTGCGGTAATGCTTTTCTGAGGTTAAACGCTCATAATTGCGAGCAAAGAGGAGGAGGTGCAGATCAATCTGAAGGAATTGAAAATATCGACGTAGGAAGTTTTACGTTGACTCAATTACTTCACAGAGGTGGAATGTATTCTCTGGAGAAGAAGTTTACATCTCCAGTTGTTGAGTTTGAGCAGGCGTTGCTAATATCCAGAAGGGAAATATCAACTATTTTGAATGGAATGCTTAAGATGCATAAGAACATTCAAGCTTCAATTACGTTGAACTGTACTCTTGAGAAATTGAGTGATAAATCCAGTCTTATCCGAAGTTTCTTTTCCCCTTTTCATCGAATTGGGCACCCGGACTTCGTTCATTGGAAGCTTCAGTTTGCTTTTGCGTATATGTACGCCTCATTAATTCTTTACGAAATGGATGGAAGTGGTTGGAGGTTAACAAGCGTAGATTCCATTCAGTTGCGTATAATTCCAATCCCTCGTCAATTACGACGGCAGCGGATATTGGGAAGTGCTGGAGGTTCTTTTATAAAACTTCCAAAATGTTTGAAACGAAAGGGATTAATAAATGTCAAGACATACACCGACAGGTGCTTTATGTTGAGCATTGTGTCACATCTATTTCGGGACAAAATACGGCTACCTGACAGACCAGATTTAACATATGAAAGCATGGGAAAATACCAAAAGAGACGCATAAAACGTCTCTGGGAGAACCCAGCCTCGTACGACGCCATACTTCATAACTGTAAACAACTCGCATACCCTGATTTTACTGGATTTGACTCGAAAGTGAAACTAAGTGATATCACTAAATTTGAGAATAGAAATCAAATGAATATCAGTGTTTACATGCTAAAGGAAAAAGATGTGTTTCCTGTGAGAGTCTCAGAGAATAAATATTCTGTGCATATTGACTTACTTTTATTAGAGGAGTTGAGACAAAATGAAAAGAAATTCCATTACGTTCTGATTCCTGATTTACGAAAATTTTTGGGTAAATCTGGATATCACAAAATGGATATATGTCGACACTGCTTTGAGCCCATAAAGGATAAAAACACACGACATTCCAAGGTGTGCCAGAAACTTGGCATACGTAGGTATACGTTTCCAAAAGAAAATTCATTCAGTTTCCAAAAAATGTATGCTCATATGGACGTAAATTTCAAAATAATTTTCAAAATACTTCAGTACTCCCAAAAGTACGCAAGTAATGCAAACGACAATACTTACAAATTTACAAGTAAAACTGCCGACACTAAAGTGGCTGGGTATTATATTGTCGTATTGGATCCAACTTGGAACATTTTTTACCAGGATACGTATTTTGGGGGAGATGCAATCGAATTTTTAGTATCGAAAATAATGGAAAAGTCTTTGGATGTAATTAAACTCTCTCAGACATCCCATGTGCCTGTCACTGTGACTGACGAATTATTGAAAATTAAGTCATTAGCAGAAACTTGCTTGCTTTGTCATAAAAATATCGACCACAGCAACAAAGCCGCATTCAACCATCATCATTTTACAGGAGAATTTTATTCTCTAATCTGTTGCAAGTGTAATATTCTGTGTGTTAAGAAAGCAGTTGTATGTATTTCTCACGGCTTTGGTACTGCAGAAGGCCCAATGATTTTATCTCATTTAAAACGAGAATGGACAGAACAGCTTTCCATAATAGGCAAATCATCATCACAAATTCTTACAATGAGTTTAAATGAAATAAGGTTTATTGACAGTAGAAAATTAATAAATTTCGAGATTGAGGAAATGATCTTTTGCTGTGCAGAGCCACTGAGCCTCTAGAGGATGTATTTAAAGTCACTCTTAGCGGATTTAGTTGTCTTTATGCAAGTTTCTTGACGGTTCCAAGCTTATTTCCTTTTAATATGTTCCAGTATTATTCTTCGGAGACTAACATTATTTTTCCTTCTGTAGATGAGTTTTCATGCTCTTATTTAAGCAGAGAAACTTTTCAACGCCAGTACAAAAACTCTTTAGATATATTTTACAGGTTTCATTGCAATTCTCTTCAAGATTATGCTAAAATCTATACTAAACATCAGGTTTTGTTACTTTCGGACTACTTGCATCATTTCGTGGAATTTTGCAAGAAGAACATGCTTATCACTCCATTGCATTACCCTTCAATTAGTTCTTTCGCATTCGATGCTGCGTTTTCACTTTCTGGATCTTCCTTTGAATTTATTAAGGACGATGCGATAATTGACTGGCTAAAAAATGGTATCAGAGCAGGATTGTCGTTTACTAACGTACGATTTGCAAGAAGCAACAACGAGCGGTTAAATACATTCAACGGAATTTCTGACATGAGAAGTCATATTATTGAGTTGGATATTAATTCCGCTTATCCCTACACAGCCAGCTTAAATCTATGTGAGGGAGATTATGTCTGGCTTGACGAGGAGGATATTAAAAGTCTCGACATTTCTAAAATTCATTTCCCAGCTTCCACGCACGATGCACTCTCAGAGTTGCCTTTAGGCGTGCGTAAGAGAGTAATTTCCCCAAAAGAGCTTTCTTCAATGCAGAGAGCATTCTACAATGAATACTATCCAAAGCTGAACTACTTCCAAGAACCTAAAGCTGTTCTTGATTTACATCCTCACTTTCACTATTTATTGCTTCATAGTACGTACAATTATTATATTACCAAAGGGGTAGTCTTTAGTAAAATCCACAAAGGGCTAAGATTTAAAACATCACCTTACCTCCATACGGCCATTGAGAAACTTATGTATCTCCGGTCCGAAAGAGAGCTAGCTCAGGACCTTATTATTAACAAGTTACTGAAGCAAATTCTGTGCTCCATTTGTGGGAAGTTTCTCACACATACAGGCAACTATTCTGATATAAAACTATGCAGATGCAAGTCAGAGTTTTTGCATTTAACAAGCAAACACTCATTTCAAGAAGTTACCAGTTTAAGTGACTATATTAGCATGGTACATTTTAAAAGGCACACAGAACACCACGCATACAACATTATAAATGCGTTCATGATACTTGAAAAGTGCAAAGACCTTGTCTACAAAAAATACGATGAATTGGCTGCACACTTTAATTTTTATATCAGATTACTGCAGGGTGAAACAGATAGCCTTCGCGTTCAAATATTTGACCCTCAAAATAATTTTATCAACAAAATGAAAGCTCTGAGTGACAATTGATTTTTCACGACTTCCATGTAACCACGAGCTCTATTCTTCACGGCTGAAGAATAAACTTGGAGCCTGGAAACTCGCCCAATTGAATATTGTAGAAGTCGTGTCCCTAAAAATCCGCCTTTACTCGTATTACACTAAATGTGACAATTGCTTACACTTGTACCATCCAAATTGTGACTACTGCTCTTACTACAATCGTGGAAAAACCGTTGCTGCAGGATTTAAGCCAGACATGAGAAGCACAATGGACCATGAATTTTTTCGTTCACTCCTGTTTGATGATCATTTAGATAACACGAATGGGTTCATCATGCATTTATTAGATGACAGAAGATACTTTGACGGTCAGTCGTTCTCTAGCCTTCCACATGGACACTTCAGAAATCCAAACACAGGTCTTTGATTATAGACTGACAGTTCCAAGTAGAATTTTAGTAATCGCAAACTCGGGAAGTGGGAAAACTTACCTCATATTGGATCTTATCAAAAAGCGCGATATCGTATTCAGTGAAAAATTTAGCAAAGTGTATTTCGTCTACTGCAGTGCGCAGAGGATTTTTGAGGAATTTAAAGCCGAAAACCCGGAGGTTGAATTCTTGACTGAAGTTCCTGAAATTGCTAAAGAAAACAAAGATCATATTCTACTAGTATTTGATGACTTTTTGCTTAATCATGAAACAAGTGGCAATAAACTAATTACAGAATATTTTATCAGATTATCTCATCATCTTAATATCACAGTTATTTGCAGCTGGCAAACATTGTTCCCCAAACAACTTAAAACTGTTTCCAATAACGCAAATTACCTAATTATATTTCCCTTTAAACGGGATGTCAGTTCCATTGATATTCTGAACAGACAAATGCTGCCAGATGATTCGCACTTTTTAAGAACAGTAATGAAAGATATTAGTAAGACACAGTACAACTACTTGTTGATTGATAATTTACAAGCAAACGACAACTTTCGTTTTAGAAACTTCATCTATCCAACAATTAATTCAAAAGTGTACGTTCCTAAAACACAAAAAGCACAGTTTAACGAAGACCTGCTTCAACAATTAAAAATAGAATGAAATGTGTTTCTGAGTTAAGAGAATGGACCGTTTCTCTAAGAACGAATATTTTTTTACTGCAATACTAGATAGTAAATCTAAGCAAAGAAAACAAATTATACGACAAAGCACGATTGACAACCTGAAAGCGCTTGTGGAGTGTGTTTTAAATAAAAAACTTTTGCTCTGGAATAGAATAGAGTTAGAAATTGTAAGAAATTCGTATATGGTATTAAAGCGTTATTTCTCTAGGAAGGAAAAGCTTCGGGAGAAAAAACTTCGGTTGTTTTTTGTACTCAATTCAACCCCCCTGCGAAATTACTTGAAGTTATTAATTCCAAAGTTAGTTCAACAGGCTGTGGTGTGTATGTATAATGTATAATTATTGGAAAATATGGCGTACTTTGCTCATGTCATTCCCCATCGTTTGTACAATGAGCTTAGGGAAAGTGGAGTGTTAGATAGCTCGGAACACTACATTAAGAATAACATCTCGATTACTCAAAGAATTTTAAGTGGTATTCCAAACACATTACGAAATGAAGCTTCAAACTTGATCAAGGAACTGGAGGAAAAAAAATTCATTTCGTTCGACTCCAGCGGTATAAATTGCGTTGAAAACAATGAGTCAATAAGTGAAAGTGTGTTTATCAAAATCCTACAGAGTGTAATTTTAGAGGATAGTGCTGTTAAAAAAGTTAAAGGGTGGAGTTGTGTTCAAAGTGTACTTGAGAAATACCTTAACAACCCAAACAGCAAAGACTTGCTCCAAACCAACGTAACTGAGCCAGTGGACAAGCCCGAGAAACAAGAAAACATTTGCGATTGGATAACATTCATCATCAAGATTTCAACTTATTCCCTAAAAGATGGATGAAAAGTACGTTAAAAGGAGATATTTTTCTGCGAAATACCCCGGTTCATTTTCAGGGTTGAGTGGATTTTTCAAGAATTCTAAGTACTCAAATTTAAAGGAAGTGAAGGATATTCTTTCCTCACTTTACACTTACAACGTGCACTTCCCAGTCAGGAAAAAATTCCAGAGGAGGCCTGTTATAGTAGCAACAACGAATTACCTGTGGCAGAGCGATATTATAGACTATAAGAAATATAAGAGGCACAATAAGGGATATGCTTACATCCTACTGACTGTAGACTGCTTTAGCAAGAGAATTCGGCTAGAAAAAATGAAAACTAAGTCTGCTACTGATGTCAGACAGTCCTTTCAAAAAATCATTAAGAAGTACAAGGAAACACCTTCGATGCTTATGACCGATAGAGATAGAGCTTATTATTCAAAGCCTGTGCTTGATTTCTTCAAAAGCTTAAATATAGTACTGTATTCAACACATTCAAAATTAAAAGCACAGATTGCTGAATGATACATTAGAACAGTGAAAACAAAATTAGAGAGAATATTTACACACCAAAAGAACCACAGCTGGATTGATGTATTACCTAGCTTACAGGATAGTATCAACACAAGTTTCAATTCATCGATTAAAATGGCCCCAAATGAAGTAAACTCGAAGAACGAATCCAAAGTCTTTTATAATTTGTATAGTAAATATATTTCATTGGCTGATTCAAAGCCGAAGTTCAAAGTCGGTGATTTAGTGAAAATAGCGAAAACGAAGCTACTTTTTCAGGTAAATAACATAGCTGAGTGGAAATATTTGATATAATAATATTGTTTGTTTTAGAAAGGATACGAGGCCAATTATTCCAGTGAGACATTCAAAATATCTGAAATAAAACCCATAAAGCCAGTACCGATATATATTCTCGAGGATTTTAACAGCGAAAAATTGGACGCTGGTTTCTACGCTCAAGAATTAATTAAAGTCTCAGCAGCCGAAAATACGGACAGCTAAGATGGATTATGAGAACTACTACGTTACTTTGTTTTCTAGTGAGAATTCTGGAGTCTTTTATGATAATACTTCATCTTGTTTTAGCAACAAACTGTCAAGAAAACTAAAATTGCCCTTGGATCTTTATGAAATTGGGTTAACTGAGCTAATTGTGACCTTAAAAGCAAATAGTAGTGATGAGAAACTAGAAAACGCCGTAAAGGTCAACAAAAGGGAGCCACAAACTAAAAAAACTTTCTTTAACAATGAATCTGCGAAAGTTCATTTATCCGTGTTCCGTACTATCCAGTACTCGATACCAGCAGCAAAAGAAACTCTGTCTCTCACTGTGTCAAGAATCAACAAATACTTCTTGGAGCAAAAAATAAACTTAGTAATTGCAGAGAAAGTCATTAATGAACAAGACTCAAAATACATAATAACTTTGAGCGATCCCATTAAGAATAGGACATTTCAGATTTCACCGTCGTTCTCTCGATCCTTAGGGTTTACCTCGTCAACGTTTCCACCTGGAGTTCACGTCAGTGAAAATTATTCATCAAAATCCGAATTTGAGAAAATTCCAGAAAACGAGTTTATAACTTTCAATGTGCACTACTGGGATAAAGTTCAGTTAATTGTTGAGGAACCCAGTGAATACTCTATTCCAGCACTTGCGCGAGCACTAACTGCTGCGTTTTCGAAGAAAAAATATAAAGTTGCATTCATTCAGTCTAAATCGAATTCAATTCTTGAGATAACAAATTATCAGAATGATATAATGTTTCAATTTAATGAAGATGTGAATACTCTTCTTGGAATAAGTCAAAGTTATGTGTTTTCTACCCGCAAATCAATAATATTCATTCCAAGTAAATTACTTGATTCAATAAATACAAAACCTTTGCCGGAAGAAACGCAGCCCATAAACTGGATATCCAGAAGGCAAATATTTGTCCAATCTCCAGTAGTGCAACCACAGTTCATAGGATCAAGTAACCTTCCTGTGCTGCGAATTGTGAACCTTGATGATTCAAATAATGAAGTCAACAAGACATTCTCCCCAGTGCACTATTTGCCGTTGATCAGCAAGGAGCTCTCAGAATTAAAGGTTTATCTCACAGATAGCAAGTCACAGCTTATTGAGAGTTCCAATAAAACAACTGTCGTTAACCTCCATATACGAAAAAGGCCAATATGAAGAATGTTGTTTGCAAGAAAGGAGTGTGCAAACTACAACCACAAGCATACAACCTCAACCAGTTTGGAGGTGGTCTGCGGGCCGTGGCAGTGCATTACTTTGTTCCAATGAAAAACAGTACAAATAATAAAATTAGCAGGAAGAAGGGCCAATCTGGCGCTGGATTCAACAAAACTACTGCGAAATCGAAAAATAGCATCAACACAAAACAGACGGGAGCTGGTGGAAAGAAGGTTGCTGCGAAGCCAAAAGGCAGAGCAAAACCTAAGCAGACCGTCAGTAAGAAATCTACTTGCGTCCGATCAACATCAAAAGCCAAATCTCCAAAGAAAAAGTAAAATGGACGTACTAAAATTCAGTACCCCTTCGTACAGTTCAGAATTAGACCTCGGGTCCATTCCACCCACCGATGTGGGCATAGTTAGTTCAGAATATTATTCCTATTTTCCAACCTTTAGTATTAAGGATTCTAGAAATCCAGTTCAATTTGTTGTTCCCAGTTCTAATAATCTATACCTTAACCTCAACAGTTCATTTTTGTACATCAAGTGTAAATTAGTTAACAGAGACGGAACATCTCTGTCAATACGGATGGTGTTGCTCCTGGTTTTAATTTCTTTCGAGCTTTGTTTGAAAGCTGTGAAATTTTATTAAACTCAACTGTTGTCAGTAAAAGCGCAACTTTGTTTCCTTACCGTGGCCATATATTGGATACTCTTGGCCACGGAAGTAACTTTAAGAGCGGACAGTTGTTATCTCAACTTTACATTGATGACACGAAGTCCAATGATTTTACAGCATCAAATAATGGCTATCTGAAGCGACTTGAAGTTTCAAACAGCAGCAGCAGTTTCGAACTAATGGGAAGAATCTCGGAGAGCATATTTGAATCTAATAAGCTGTTTCCCCCTGGAGTCACGCTACGCATAACACTGAAACGAAGTGATCCAAATTTTGCCCTAACTTCAGCTACTCTGACTAAAGGGACTGACTCAAACCCATACGCTATTGAGTTTGAAGAATGTTCATTTCATCTGAGGAAGTATGTAGTGAATCCAAGTGTTGTTGCCCAGCATCATCGAATTTTACAAACTAATCAAAAGTTTAAGTACCCTCTAAAGACATACGAATTAAGAAGTTTTACTATAGCGACAGGAGTCCAGACTTTGCTGTCTGAAAATCTTTTTCGAAACATATTGCCACAATTCCTCGTGGTGACTTTTATTGATACCGATTCGTTGTCGGGAAAGTTAAATAAAAGCTGTTTTAACTTTACTCCCTCTAATATTCAGAATATTCGTGTTTCGACCGACGGTGAAAGCACACTTTACCGAGAAATTTCATTAGATGTGAAAAACAAAGTGAGTTTGCTGGCGTACAATACATTGTTTTCTGCATTGAACGATCCAGAACTTGGAGCCCCAATCTCCAAAGCAAAATACCTAGATGGATCCTTCTTTGTAGTTTTGGATATGGTCCCCAGTTACACCAATTTCCAATTGCATCACCCAGAATCTGGAAAGTGTCAGCTTGACTTAAAATTTAAGGATCCACTCGAAAGTCCTGTAACGTGTCTTGTTATGGGCATGTTCCAATCCATGCTAACCATCGACAGGAATCAAGTAGTAACTTTTGATACTTTAGGCAGTTAATATGGAAACAAACACATTGATTTGCTGCTTAAGATATATTTTGAACGGAACTGCTGTGAAGCAAATTTTAGTTCTCGCCAAAAATGAGATTTCCAGTCTGGACTACCACAAGCTGCCATGTGCTGCAATAATTAACACAGATAACTCCGACAAACCAGGAACTCACTGGTTTTGTATATATGTATATCGTAATAAGCATTCTATAACTGCTGAGTTCTATGACTCGTATGGACTTTCTTCAAAAAAATATAATTTTAAGTTCCCGTACACAATAAAAGCCAACCTGAAGTCAACAATCCAAAGTTCTTCTTCGAACGTATGCGGCCTACACTGCTTATACTTCTTGTACTACCGAAGTAGAAATGTTTCATTGAATCGATTTATGCATCGGTTCACTAGTAACAAAGTGCAAAATGATGAAATTGTACGGACGTTTTTTAGCAAGTTCAAAAGTAAATCCGGGAACCCAAATTCCCTTAAAACATCGCAAAAATGCTGCTTTAAATTCGAAACAAAGTTCAATGAGGCAGCCAGTAGAAGTTCTACAGTCAATGTGTAAGCAACTCAAAATGTTTGTTAAATTACTTGTCTTATCTGTGGTTCTGAAAATATCAGAGCCAGCAGCAGTTGATTTTGAACAGATGTGTTTAGACTGAACTACTAATACTACCAAGGCTTTTCTGAAAATAATTCATTCTCCCTTGTCCCCAGCAGAATACGTCTGTAGAGAGTCCACAACTCTTGTTTCCAAATTTGGAATCATAGTTGACCACAGCTGGAAACCATCAGAGTGCAGAAATATATCACAAAGACCAATTTCAAGGACTTTCGGTCGACTTGAAGTAATATGTGACAGTTCTGACGAAGAAAACCTCAGCAGCCATCTCACAATTTTGGGAATGGTTAAGGACTACCTTGAGATCATGTTCATCTCCACTTTACTTGCACTTCTTGTACTAAAAAAGTCGCTTTTTGAGAGCTGCTTGAAAAAAAAGACTTTCAACTTTTTTGGTTGGAATGATGCGAATGAAACGTTGAGTTCATCACAAAAAAATACACTACAGCAAGTATAAAAAATAAATACCCTCGCCTGTCTACCTAACATCTTTTTGTTAGAGGGTAACATACTTGCTTTTTTATTTTAACTAGGTAGACCAGGTAATATCTGCGCAATGAGCAACTGTGGTATTAATCCAATCATTGTCCATTGCGTAGTACTTATCTGTGTCTTGCCAATTGCAACACAATCAGCATTATTTATAAAAAACATTAATCGACTGTCAGCAAAAAACAGAAGCGTATTTTCATGGATGTCTGAAACATTACTATGGATTAAGGTAAAATTCTGGGGCTTTTAGACAACAAGAAAATGCAAATCAGACAAACAAAGATGAAGGAATAGATCTCTGATCTTTGCTCTTCGATAGAACGCTGAGCCGTATTTCATTATTTACTAGAACAGAACGTGACTGCAACACAATAACCATATCCAGCTCGAATATTCCAAGATAAGTCTCTTGCCCGCTTTACTTCCAACGTTTCCACAACCTCCGTGGTCCATATGCTCCAACTTACCTTTGGCCCACTGTTCCCTGTGGAACTCACGCGTGGCCCAAAACCTCCGTCGTCCAAATGTTCCAACTTCACTTTGGGCCACTGTCCCCTGTGGAACTCACGCGCGGCCCATAATGGCTTTTTTAATATACTCACATGAGGTATAAAGGACTTGGTAGATCCTCCATCCAACATCGCCCTGCACAGCTGCTCTTCGCCGTCTCCATCGACGACCTTCACAAGGGCTGTGGCCAAAATCGTCTGGTTCATTCCCACTGGTTGGGAGTGATTCACAACGGCTGGTGGTTGTTGACACTGCTGAGTTGATGGTTGTTGTTGTTGCTGTGAGCAAAGGAGAGTGTGATGCTTCGCGCTGCAATTTTTGCACCTCCTGGGACTGCTGCAACTTCCACTCGAGTGACCAGGGTTGAGGCAGTTGAAGCAGACTCGTGCTTTCTTCACTGCGTCGTATCTGGCAGGTACTGAGTAGGCTAAAAAAGACGGGCATTTGAACAACAAATGAAATGGTTGACAACAGACCTGACAGTTTGTTTGTGTGTGGTGAACACTCGCTCGTGTCACCAACTTCGTCTTGTCTCCGGGTTGAGACTGTCTGCCTCCACTGTTGGAGGGCTTTGAACTTCCAGATGCTGCAAGGGCTCTTGCACGCTGCTCCAAGAAGTCAACAAGGGACTGGAAGGAAGGTAGCTTGGTGTCGACAAGCTGTTGTTCCCACAGCTGCTTTGTAGCTTCGTCTAACTTGCTGAACAA
This sequence comes from Isotomurus pseudopalustris, assembly GCA_034698685.1. Lineage (NCBI taxonomy): Eukaryota > Metazoa > Arthropoda > Collembola > Entomobryomorpha > Isotomidae > Isotomurus > Isotomurus pseudopalustris. Next base: position 17,954 of record JAQGBV010001079.1, read on the forward strand.
CAAGTACATCAGGAAGGCATCGAGTCCCTTGTCTAAAGTGATAGCAAAAACCTCAAGTGACCTTACGCATTCGATGCTCACGTCAAGAAGTTCACGGATTCCTGTCGATGTCGGTTGCTGTTGAGTAGGCTGTGACAAGAATCGCTTAAATACAGTAAACACTAATTCCCTCTCGTTCTGGTACCTGTCAATGAGTTTTTTCCAAGCGATGTCGTAATTGGCATCACTTACGGTAAGCGTTTGAATCAGACGGGCTGCGTCACCTCGGAGAAGTGACTTCAGGTAAGTCA
>JAQGBV010001080.1:0-18233 GCA_034698685.1 Isotomurus pseudopalustris
CCTAACAGCATATCAAACTCTTCGTCTTTCAAGCGTGAAGTATTTTCAAAATCCAAAAGGTTTCGAGCGAGCAGGAGGCAGGAGGTCAGTAAGAACTATCATCCACTTTGACATCTCCACACCGGTAGTTTCTGTGTACGACTTGGTAGATTCAATCGCTTTGAGTGCATCTGAGTTGAACATTCCATGAGACAATTGCACCTGGCAGCAGCGATTCTTAGCTGGAACAAATATTCTTCGATGAATCCATACATCAATTCCTGCGAGGTTTGGTATGCGTGCTCTTCCGCTTCTGTTTCCACAAATGAAGCAGCATCGTTCGGTGTATTTCACAGACAAAATCCCAGGAACGCTGAATGGAACTACTCCTTACCGAATATCCTTAACGTTATACTTTTGAAGCAGGTATGAACTTGCAGAGGATAGTTCACTGTTTGCTTTTCTATTTCCGAGCTCGTTGGAATTACTTGTGACATTGGACTGCAGCGTACTTTCAGAGCAACTGACACTTTCTAAGTCTACAATTACTTCTACTTCATGTGTGAAGGAAACAGTGATTTCATCTAGAACTTCAGATATCGGCGACTCGTCTGACACAGTATCCTCAGTGTTTTTTTCTGCAGAACTTCCAAGAACAGCGTTATCTTCTGCAGATTCTTGCAGTCTCATCCGTTTCTTGTGAATCCAGTTTCCATCAACTCACTGTTCGCTCACTGTTTCTCGCCTAGAGCATCACGAAAACTCATCAATTCATGCACTCAAGTGGTTTCATTAAGTTATTTTTACCGATATCTCGCATTGGGAACACATCTCATCTGACCCCTTGTAGGAAAAGTCTTCGCCGTTCATTAGGACAAGGAAGGAACTGTACATGTAATCAGTAATGCGAATCTTGTACTTATTGTGTATCAATCTCCCTCTGCTTCCATTCTTTCTCATAACCTCACACCTCGGAAAGCAGCAATACCTTCTTTCAGACGGAATTTTGACACAAAAACATTAGTAAACACCGTGACATGCATTGGCATGCATCTGTTTATTCTTACTTGTTTGTGACAACAGTGGTATGAGAATTTTCAGGATTACTTAAGTAGATACTTTGTGAGCTATTTTGGGGGTATTTTGGTGCTAATTAGGGTTCACCCCATCGGTCTTAGGAACATGAGGCAATCATGACGAAAAAAAATTTCACGGATTTGTAGAGATTAAGGATGTCCGCATCATGTCTCCAAAAATCATCTTATCGTCACAGATGCCTCATGTCAAAAAACGGTGTCTAAAGTTAGACCCAAATGCCCAGAGCTAATGGAAACGGGTTCTTTGTGTATGTTCTGTGGAGGTCTCCACTCTTGGTCTCTATCTGGAGCTGTGGAGTAGGAGTGAGGATCTGACAATTTTCGTGACACCTTAAATGGTCCGGCAAATCTTGGATTAAATTTATTTGCTCGCCCCTTTTTAGCCCAGTCAATTTGGGCTTATAAGATTAGTTTGATGTCTGTCTGTCTGTCTGTGCGTTGTACGGACGATAACTCATGAACGGTTCAACTTATCTGGTCAAAATTTTGTACACACACGCCTCGGACAAATAGGAAGGTCGTATCAAATTTTGGAGGCAATCGAAGTACCCAGTAACCGGTGGGGGTCAAATGTGTATGACGTGATGGGGTCTTTTGCTTCCAAGTGGCCGATTCAAATAGTTTCAATTAAGAATTATAATTTGAATTTGGGAATGCAAAGTAATTGAGAATTGTTTGATGTAGTCTGGCCACTGGGTGACCGGTGTGGATTGAAATCGATTGACCCGAGGGGGTCTTTTGCTTCCAATTAGCCGATTTGAATAGTTTTATAAAGAAATATAGTATGATTTTGGCAATGAAAAGTGATGTCTATTTGTTTTCGACAATTGGACTAGTAAGAGACCAGTTGGGGTCAAAACCGTTTTACCCAGAACAGTATTTTGCTTCCAATTAACTGATTTTAAATTTTCTACTCAATTAACAATTTAACCTTAATTCATCAAGTGTCAGATATAGTGAAATTTGTTGACCCAAACTCTCCCCCTGGTGACCAGTTGGGGTAAGATATTTTGCAATTTAATAGATCCATTTACTTGTAGCTGTCAGATTTAAAAAGCAATTTCAAAAATATTAATTAAAAGTTTGACATATTTAGCCAAACAATTAATCAGTATGACTCAAATGCCAGTGGCAGTAGGACATTTTGCGCTTCCACTTGGCCGATTAGAAATATAAGTAACTCAGATTGGAATGCCCGTATATTGTCAGCGGATTACAATATTGATTAATATCCGGACCAGAATCTGGAAACAATAAGAGTTTCCCAACAAATCCAGAGGGGTTCGGGGGCGCAGTCTTCTATATTTTATTTACTTTGAATACTTTTTAACGTGTTTCAAGTTTAGTCGTTTAAAATTGTCTGGGCTAAAGAGACTGCTTGGTATGAAGTTTTTACAGCGGAAGTATGCAAAAGGACCAGGTCTCCTGCTTTGAAGTCTACTGCCTCTTGTTTCTGATCTATCTGAGTTTTATCTTTAATTTGCTGCTTTCTGTGTAATGCCTGAAGAGCTTCTCGAATTCTCTATAAGTGATGGTCAGCTTCGAGAGGGTGCGTAGGGAGACCTAAAGCCACGTCTACCGGACTGACAGGATCTCTATGATATAGGAGGAAAAAGGTGATTCACCTATGACCTCGTGACTGGACGTATTATATGCCATGCAAATCATTGGAAGATATTCATCCCAATCTTGTCAATATAATGCCTCATCATATTTGCTAGAGTGGAGTTAAATCTGTCACAAAGGCCGTTGCATTTTGGATTGTAACTAGACGTGATTGTTTTTCGAATCTTGAGGCCTTTCAACAGCTCTTGAATCATTTTAGCTGTAACATTTGTACCTCTGTCAGTGAGAATAGCCTTCTCTTTGTTCTGCGCGCAAGCAAGACGACCCTTCACGTATTGTTTAACTGTGCGGTGCATTTGAGGCCAAAAAAACGGGACTTTAGTCTTTCCCAGGTTCGTCGAATGCCTAAATGCCCAAAAAGTTGATCGTCATGATAACTGGATATAATCTTGGCCCGTAATTGTTAAGGTATAATTGTGCGTCGACTCCCTGTTTTAAAGTCGTTCATGTAAACCAAACTATCAATTATTTCATAAGTTTTATCTACTTTGGGTAGTCGTTTTTTCTCCCTACAGTATTCTTCTTTGTCTTGTTCGCTTCCAAGACGGACTCCTGTAACTTCGTGCTTGCGTTCGACGTTATCTGGGATCAAAGTATTCTCAGGAATTCTCATTCTGAGAAGTAATTATCTACTACCGAGATCTATTTTTACTTTTGCTATTACCGGGCAACGATGGCTAGTTAATGATAATTATCTAAGTATGGACTTGGCCGTAGTACACTGCATGGAGAACACACATTAGAAATCAATCTCTCCCGGCACAAGCACCACAGAAGATGTTGCTGACAGAACAGACGAAGTCAGTCTCATAGATTAAAACACCAAACTCACGTTAAATGTTAAATTAAAAAAAACTTGAAAAAATGCGCTCAATGTTGCTTAAGGATATTTTGAAATGAAAGAAGCATATCCGTTGGTAGTGGTGATATGGATTTGTAACAACGTTCCAACGAAATCGAATGCAAGTACCTTGTTGTCATTTTAACCTGACCCTGAGCCTATTTATGTTACTTGCTTAGTTATTTTGTTTTTAAGTAGCTTATGTGAGCAGACGCTAATCAGCTAGCGAATGAGTGCTACTTTTTCACCCGCGCTTCCTAGCGTTTCCCGACTCTGAAGCCCTTAGTACAAGCAGAAAGTGAAAGACAGGAAGTTGTTGGCTCCGAGTAAGCAGTCAATAACAGGTCATAGCGTATAGTATGAAACAGTTGTGAGTTGGAAAGTGGAAACAGTTGTCGTAAAGTGGCTCTTGACATCACTTCTGCTACTCTCGAAGATGGAAAAGAGAAAAGCTATTTGAAACTCAGGCTAAAAATACCATTAGCAATCGAGTTTTCCAAGTCACAATTTGATTAAAATTTACTTTGAACTCATAAAGACATTATTTTTTTTCTTGCAGCAAGCCCACCTCCTGATGCATTAGATACAGAGGCGTTTGAACCTTTTGAGCCTGGAAGCATTAAGATATTACCATCTGTTGTCAACACCTTTTTTGGGAATTGGTCTGAATGGCGATTATGTAATAAGGATGCCTTCATACATTCTGTTACTGTCTACTTTTCAGACGATACGCTATCTACCGACGAGCGTGGTATAGTAGGTATTGATGCTGCATGCACACAAGTGTACCTAGCAGAGGATCCTTCAGCTGAGAGAAGTCTTGAAATCGTTGGATTTAAATCTTCCAAAAAAAGAACTTTGTCTTGCGAAAAAGGTGTCTTGTTAGGGTACCAAACAAAAGCCATGCGGTATAGCGGATGTGACGATGATGTTGGATTGTTTAGTCTCAGCATAACTTGCAAGCAGCATGGGGCAGTTGACGCGAGAACACATGACGAAATTGAGTAAGTGCTTTTTAAAGCTTAAAATGCCAAATACAGGTAGATGATCAATTTGGTTTGCAACCAGGTAAAAACTTATCTCAGAACACCAACCAATTAGGTAACTGCATTAAAAGATGGTATGCAGGTTAATAAAGCTGTAATATTTTGCGGTTAAGCAAACTTGTAATAAACCTCCACCTCATATGGCTATTAGAGAATGCTTACAGCTGTTTGTCTGCTTATATTTAAAATCAAAAGACTGGGTTGATATTTGGGTCGCAAGTTAACAAGTAATTGGATATTTTAGGTTATTCGACCCAAATTTTGATTGTTGTTTACGGCAGTGAATTGAAACTAGAGAAATTTTTCTGGTGCAAGACTGTGTAATGAAATATAGTGATGAGATAATGTAACACTTATATGAAAATTTAATCGGTAATTTTTTCATTTTTTTTTTTTTTTCAATTTTGAACCAACAATTTTTTGCAGTGCAATTCATACAACCTGCCTAAAACGACCAAAAGTTTGGGTCTGCAATCGTCAATTTTCCACCGACTTTTATGATTTTTGGACATCCCGAAAACTAAATGAGAAATCAAACATTTGAAAAGAAAACATTTTAAAGGTCGTCTTTCAAATTTTTGATAAATCTTCCGTACTCTTTATACATTTATTTTGCGTCACACGAACCAAAGCGAAGCGAGTTTGCGCGTTTTGGAGTGATACTGCACAAAGACGAACCAAAACTGTCCGCAATTTTCGTATGCTTCAAAATTCTCCCTGCTTTCTTTCAAGGATATAATAATGTATGCTCTTGTTTAGTAATAGTGTTTGATGGACATATGTATGTATGAAAAAAAATATATAACAGGCTGCCGCTCTCGTCTCAGGACTTTTGACTCCTTGAAACGCACAACTGATTTATGTTGGGTTTCAAACATTTAATCTCAATTTTGCAGTCACCTGCCTGACATAAGACAAACCATTTGGTCCAGCTGACGCCGGATATGAAAAAATGAACTCGTTCAAAATTGAAAGAGGTTTTTGCATTAAAAAACAATATCGTAAGAGGTTCAGGTCCTAAGACGCTTGTTTTGAAAAACCTTTAGGGACTTGAGACATTAGCATCAAACACGTTCATGCTCCAGATGTTATTATCTTATCATAGACCTTCCCGGCCTAGATCCCCCCTCGAACCAAACGACGGCGAAAAGCATGCCTATGAACGAGACGCCACGCTAGACATGCCGCTAATGAATCGCCTGCGAATGACATGCCGCGAACAACATGCTTCCTGAATGACATACGTTCCGAATGACATGCCTCTCCCAAAGTTTCGCACGCGTAATTATCTTCACACAAGTTAAGTACTTTCGGTCAGCAATACACGTCGTCCTTTAATAAACCGTAGCAATACATACCGTCACAATGTATATTTCAACAACAAAATATTTACCTGACTCTGAAATTAAAGTCGTAGTCATTTCGTTCTGAAGATAAAAGTAATACAGTTGTACACCTTAGTTAGTCTTGAAGGTTAATTGACTACAAAGGTATATGCAAAATATTTACTACAAGGGTTAACTTAGGTTTCTTAGCGATAAATTGACTACTATAAGATTTTTATGCTCTTAAAGAGCCACACACATAATAATGTGTGGTCTCAATCGATATCTGCGATATCATTGAGGTAATTTGAAACACAATGGAAAATGAGAAATTTATTTTTGAGTATTTTCATATATATTACAGATCATGTGTATCAATTTTTAGGTCAATCTGACCTTTCTGTGAATGCCTTTTAAGTGACAATCAATGTCCTGTATTATGTCATACCTAGTTTAACATACGTATGGCAGCTCAGGCCTTCCGGTAAGGTCAAACCAAGGGTCGTAAAGCCTCAGCCTCCAGAAAGAACTCCACACGTCAATTTCAGGGTCGTAAATCCCGAATTCCTTAGCACAGAGTGTTATGGATACCCTAACGGTCGACTAGCTCCATATGTTAATGTTTAAGTAGGAAATCTAACCGACAAGTCCTAACTAACTCAGTCGCAGATCCCTGGACCTAAACTCTCACTACACTGTAAAGACGACAATTGTAGCTACTCTGAAATTAAGGGGCAAGAACGTACGCTTTGCAACTCTTCGAAACTCCGTTTATTCTCTAGAACGGTCCGAATAACCAACGCAAACTCGTACAAACTATCTCTTAATTTTACCTTTTTACTAGTGAATATTAAATTATGACTTGACTCATTGAAGTCCAACTTAACACTAAAAATACATAACGGCTATTTTTCCTAAGACCAGTTGGCCTATCTCTTCAACACTAACAAAGATGCGTCGTGCGCGCTCCAATCAGAAATGAGCAACCGACAAACTCAAAACGTTCACCAGTCAACTCCACCCTTACACACAGGCGCATCAACACACACATATATTTAAACATCAATTATTTCTAATTAATTACTCTATAAATAGCATTAAATATTACACAACTTACTGATTAAACATCTAACTTATTAGCATAACACTGGGATAATTAAATTGATCAATAATCACTAATAAGAACAGGAAATATTAATTTAAACAAATCTAGCCTCATAATACTATTACTTATGGGACTTATTACATTGTAAGGCTAGGCTCCCTTGCCTTCTCGCTATCTTCATACATGTGAGGCGAGGCTTCCATGTTCTGCCTTGCCTCCTCTTGCTGCAGACTTCCCTGACGTCCCCACAATACGTTAAGTTCAGGTCGTATTTATAAGGTCATTTTTCTATATTGAAAGGTTACAGTGACGCCAAGTAACTGTATAATTAAGAGTCGTGTACGGAATAATTTGAGACTTTTAGAAATTGTCCAGCTTTCCTCCTAGAAGGATTAGAGAGGTTTCAAAACCACCACATTCCCTTATGGGCTTATAAATAGGATAAGCATTTTTTTAGTTAACATCCCGTTCCTTTTCGACCATCCCGACCACACACACTTTTGGATGGGCTGTCTCACCTTTCCCAAATCTCTCTCCTTCCGTATTCTGTAGATGCAACCAACCATCCGACTTCTTTACTTAATCTCCCTGTTTATATTACGAGATTAATACTTGACCTCATGACTCCTCTCCGGCTTCCTCACGTCCTTTTTCTCCTGAGGAAGAATCGTTCATTCTAATGCGCTCAAATGAGAAGGAGGTTTTATCCAATCCCAAAGCTATCTCATTAGAGGTATCAAATCGTTTTAGTTTCTAGTAGTTTATAATTATTTAATGATTCCATTCTACTAGTAAAATCTTATATTAAAGTTTCTTTTATTTGTTATTCACTAAATTTTGAAAGAACTTTGCCTTCACATTATTATTCCTCACCGTAGAATCCATCCGACTCCTTGCTATATTTATAATTATCCCAGGCTAGGACAGGGATATAAATATAACATTGAATTGATTTTACTACATTCTTCTATGAGAAATTATACATAGACCAGCTGCCTAAGCTTCTGACCTTAGCCACGGATAATTGTAATGACTGTGTTTCGATTCACCTTATTTATCTCCTGCACACCAATTAGTATTACCTGCTCACCTTACTGTGATGAGATGAATAAGATCTGTGAGTCTAAAACACGTTCTTGTGAAGAAGTTGTGGGTGTAGTAAGTCGCACTTCCTTCAGGTCTCCCTGGATCCCTCAGTCCTCATTCTTGTTAACGTCTTTAAATGCGTACACAAAAGTTATGGAACTTATGCTGAAGTCAATGACTCACAATGGCTTAATAGTAAAGCCGACTTCCAATTTGACTCGCTCCTTACACACCAACAATTCAGTAACATACAACAACTCACATGGTGTTAACTATCTGGCACACACACTTACTTTCTCAATGATACACAGATTGGTAGATTGGTATAATAATAATATTGGAAGCAATATTAATAAGGGTTTAAATGCCAAACTAAAGTTTTAAATGGAGAAATGAAAAAGACAAGATGTTGTCTTCATAGCAGGAGAACGAATCCCGCTGCCTTCATTCTTCTTTATCATGTGTTGTGTCGGAGTATTCCTCCGCCCTTCACACCAACTAGTTTTCCATCACACTTCTCCTTTTCTTTAATAACCACAAAATTCATGACCATTACAAAAACTTGATCCAATTCATACTTATTATTACTCACGAGGGAACCTCTCGGACTGTAAAACTCGTATCGACTCAATTGTACTTAAATTGAGGTATCCATGCTCCTCTTAGCAAATAGTCAAATGCAACTACCGGTGCAAATTGAGTTTTAAGGGTGGTGGAGGGGGCCCAGATTTCCAGTTTTTGAGAAATCGCAAGTCCCTTCAGTTACTAGGGTCATCCTGACAACAGGCCCTTTTTGACCCCCTCTATCTCCCTTCAAACTCAATTTGCACCGGTAGTCCAATGGGCAAAGTTTGTTAGGATGACGAGACCTCCAGTTTAAGCTATAGCACGAGTCAATACGAGTTTATCAGTTGGAGATGTTTACTCGTCAGTAATATTGGAAGCATTTAAGTGTTAATTTTTTAAAATTTTAAATGTGTCCAAAGTGCATTTTCTGCTTTTGTTTTACGAAAGAACTGCCTGCTACTCCCGATAACAACCTGTAATATTGTGTGAAGTGCCTTTATAATTGCCGAAATCAAGACAAAATGTTGACATCAAAATGCACCGGGATGGGAGATTGTTTGAAGAAGCTGGAAAACACTAATAAGCGGCCCAGAGCATGAAGGTTGGACAATTGAGGTAGGTCAACATCTCCCACATCCCAGAAAAAAACTGGAAGACTTTGATAAAGAAAAAGAATCCCATGCAGCAGCGAAGCCTTCGTTAACGTGTCCAAGGTGTATGAAAAACTAAACTCAACAGCAGCCAAAAGTCATGATATGTAGGTATGTAGGTGGAGAAAAAAAGGGACGACGCTAGTGTAGACGGATGACGGCTCTGTGTGAATTGGGACCAGACATGTAGCGAGCAGATACAGTCAGTGCACGTAACGAGGAATTTCTCTCCCATTGTGCCCCGATTTTATGCTACTTCTCCTATGAAGCATAGAATTTTGGGCAAAAAGTACAGAAATTCCTTGTTACGTGCACTGACTGTATCTGCTCGCAACAGGTCTGATTAGGACTAGTACTGTTTTAGGAATAATTTGTAGTAAGGTATTAAATTGATTTTCAAAAACACTATATGTTTTTGAAAAATTCAATAGACGTAAAATATTTGGCATGTCGTTCGGGAGTATGCTGTACTGTTCATGTCATTCATGGCATGTCCTGTGTGTAGCATCAAGTTCGTATAGGCATGTGTTCCGCAGGCGTTTTATTCGTGGAATTAGCTAATACATGGGGTGAGGGTGGGACTGCTTCGTGCATGATCCTTTGCTGTATTACTATCCAAGTGCAGCATGAAGTCTCATCCCCTTCATCGATGTCACTATATTCCATTGTTGATCGCTTGAATTTTGGTCCTAGGGAACCGAATTCGAATCCATCATCTGAAATTTACCTTTTGTTACCTTAAATAAACAATTTTGTGCATAGTGCGCGTTGACACAATCAATAGTTAATAGTTGAAGGCAGGGACAAAACAAGTAGTAGTGCATTTGTCTGTGCAGTCGGTAGAGTGCCGAATGGTAAACTGGGTTCCCTTTCCAGTGTAGGTGTGGGTTTTTTCCCTCAGGGCTTTTCCTATACTACACAACACCTTTGGTGTGGTATCACCTGTTCCGTACGGAAGAGTCAGAAGAAGGTGATACCATAGGTAGGCCACACAGAAAGATACGATTGTATGCTGAAAGCGTCAACTAATAATGTGGCCGTATTGTACAACCTTGTAGAAGGTACATAGGGTAGTTAAACTCGAGCATTTTTATTCCAACTTTAGCAACTTTTTAAATATCAAGAAAAATTAGCCAAAATGACGATAGAAAATCGAACAACTCGTTGTGGATGCAGAGGATCCGAAGCTTCACAAGCGCCATTGAACAGACAGTTTACAGACCTGTATAGTGCATAACGTGTTGGTCTGAATATGCGGACTACGTTCAATAAATATGTCGCACACACGTCGGAAAATATCCACTGGAATTTACCTAATACGTCGCAAAAAAAATCGCAGCTATATGTGTGAGAACTGTATTATAACAGAAATGTGAATGAAGGAAAGAGTGGAGAATGCAAAAATCAAATCCGGGCGTAGTAATCGAACTAACGTCCCCCAATTACCGTTCAAGAGTTCAACCTCTGAGCTACCCGAGCCAGCTATTACTATTTCCTTCCCTCTTACTCAGTCTGTTTGGCATGGGTTAATATCCCATTGGGGATACCTAAATGCTACCATACTGCCAACGTCACAGAACTCAAACTGCTGCTTATCTGAGTGGCGATTTGTCGGTTCTCTAATTCAATTGACGGTAAACGTAAAACAGTCTGACGCGAAACATGACTATTTAGTATCCGGATAAATATTATATCCGAAAACTAGTCAAAATAATTGTAATCACAAGACCTGTTGTAGTCGCTGAGCTCGTGATAAAGTGTGACTGTGAAGACAGACACAGTTGAGAGAAAAATTAACATAGTTAAGACAGCAGCAAAATCCGCTCATTCTTCTTCGATTTTTCAATCCAGAGCAGACCTCTGTTTATCTAAAAATACCACTCATTTTTTTACCCATCGTTTGTTACCTCATCCACGTGACCTGTAGGACCCTAGCGACTCCGAACGGGACCTGCGAATCTGTAAGTAGGTCCACCGCAGCTACGTCGAGTAATAAGTGACACAGTACATAGCACTAGGAAGATCCCCGATAGCAGAGAGATTACCTTAGTTTTACATTTTTAGTCCAGTCAATTTGGGCTTATAAGATTAGTTTGATTTCTGTCTGTTCATTGTGCGGACGATAACTCATCAGCAAAATAGTGCATAGTTGAAAATTTGTACACGCGTTCTTTGTGTCCCAAAGGAGGTCGTATCAAACTTTTTAGTCAATCGGTGATTTTTGTGACCAGTGGGGGTCAAAAAGGTTCCAGCGGAAAGTATCTTGCCACTCTTGCGCTTCCAATCGTTTAATTTTATTACTAATGTGCTAAGTCAGTCGAATAAGAAACGAATGGGTGCCATGAGCGACTGGTGTTTGCAGATTATTTTTATTTATGTGTTTGAGTATAGATATTCTGAAATCACTATTAGATTTTGCTTCAAATTGTCTGGGCTATAGAGACTGCTTGGCATGAAGATTTGAATATTAATAATGAGTCATTATATCCCAAATGTCGCGACCAGACGGTTTACATGCCTGCTTCCGCCAACGCTAATTGGTTTTCTGTCAACTTATTCTGAAGCACACTCAGTCTTTTAAATTTTGCGGAACTTCCGTATAGAGAAATATAGCGTCAAAACATTTTAATTTTTCAAAAATTTTAAAAATCCCCAGCTAATCTTGAAACAACGATTTCGGACGGTCCTTGGTTGCTAGGTCACTTGAATATTCAAGTTTTTGCTTTATCTCAATATTATTCAACACGAATCAAAATTTCGATTGGCCTAGCAACCGTGGACCAGTCGTAATTAACGTTCCAACATGTTTCAAAATAGATTTTTAAACACAAATTCAGGGACATGTTCGCTACTTAATCCTATTCCCCCCACAAAATAAACATTAAAAAAATAATTAATGCATGCAATTAGTATAAGCTTGTACGTCGTAATTCTATTACCCATAAATTAAAACTGAAATTTAATTAAATATAATTAACGTTAATAGTAGATGTAAAGTGAGTGAGTGAGAAGGAAGGGTTGGTGAGGGTAGAAGGAGCTTTGGGGTGTGAGCGCCTATTCCTCTGCTCATACCAACCACCAACGATAGGCAATTAACCTCTGGCGTCAGCAGGTATGGAAATTGTTTGTGTCACACTTGGGCTAAAATAGCTCTATTAAAAACTTCGTTACTATTGATTCATGTGTACGAATGAACCTATAATTATAATGTAATTAATTACGAAGAGAGCCAGTTTCGGACATACCTCAGCTCTACAGATCCATTGCAAGTATTTGCATACGCAAACTGATATTCTTTCAGGTATCACAACTAGCACAAGCCAAAAAAGAGTAATTATATACACTCGACTAAAAATACAGTTATATTTCTATAATCCTCTAACTTTAACGTGCAACGCAACGCAAGACATAATCCTGAGTGAGTCGACGCAAACCAACTCTCATTTTCACTCACAATTAAATTGCTTGCTCAAACAGAGTCTGCACCAACTGTATGTTAAGTTACCGATTATAGCAGAAGAAACACCGCCACCACCACCTCCACACAGACACAATTTTCTCCATATAAACCCCTAACGCTACCCGTCTCCCTATCCCTCAATGATACCCAATTTTTCAAAACTTAACATACAGTTGCTACCAACCTTCCTGGAACACTTTGTGTGATAATGATGGTTGGGTTGCACCAAATAATCCTCAGCAGCACCTGCACCTGAGTAGTCCTCTGCTATTTCTCATGTAATTGCTGATGCTGTAGTTATCGTTCAAGTTCTATTAGCCCTGATGACATCGTGCCATTAGCTAGCAATAGTAATTTTTAACCAACTTATAGTACTGGAATTCTTTTACAAATCATGTGCATGGATTCTATATGTTTTCTTACATATAACTCTTGTTACTTTTGTTACTCTCATCAGCTTGCCCCATTTTATCCGACATCTTCCTCAAATGTCTTCAACAAGGTTCCTTCCGATCCCAATTGAAAACTGCCATTGTCAAACCAGTCCTAAAACCTCGAAATTGAAGCCAACTGAGTCCGCACAAATCTGTGCTCCCATGCCTGAGTAAAATCTGTTTCACCTCTGTTTCAATTGTGTTGGGTGTTGATGACAGTGCTTATCCCTGCCCACTGATCCAACCGTAAGTCAACGACCCCTAAATGTCAATACTTATCTGACTGCGATTTATGATGAAGGCCCTCTTCCGAACAATGCGTAGCGAATAGACCAGACCTTAAGCTTCCTTAGCGCTGTATTGGACCCTTAAGGATGAGTCGTTGAATTATGTCAACGGCCCCTAAATTTCCAGTTGGACATGCTGCGTGCAAGAATGTGGCTGGCAATGAATACACATCTTTCCTCGATCAATCGTTAACTATACTTCCAATTTTGTTAATCGCCTTCGAAAATATTATATATGTCATATGTAATGATGAATATGAATGTCTTGCAAATTAATAATATATTATTCATGCTTTTAGGAGTGTACGTATTTTGGTTCACCTAAGATTGCGCGTTTTATTTTATGCTAAATCGGTTTTTATATTCCGCTCTAAAGGATCTCTTCTTCCAAATAAAATTTGTTAACGTTTTTGAGGACTTTGAGGAAAATAGGAAACACAATCAAATCAGTTTGTTCTGATTGCTTCCAACCAGTGGCACACGCATGCATCTTGAACATCCTCAAAGGCGAAAGGCTTTTACTAACAGAGTTTCTTTGATGTTTATAAATTTGTTTTCAGCTGCGATGAGTACAGTTGTCCATCAACGAAGATGAGAATTTGTCCTCTTAATATGGCTGTGTGTGGATTTAGAGCTTTGGATGACACTAAAACCCGAAACCATCCAGAGTGTGAGGCAAAAATAGGTGATTCTAAGAAAATTTGTAAATACCTTGCAAAGTAAGGTTAATATTAATTTCAGACGTATGACTTGGAAATTTTGATATTTGATAGATGATCAAACTGGGATAAATGGGTTACAATTTATGTGCTGTTTCGTAGAAAATCCTTTCCGGAAATGCATCTACAAATATGACTTATATGTACACGTACTTTGTGGCGAAAAGCCGGGTGATATTTGCACGGAAACTGTAGTGTCCAAATTCGAATACAACTTTAATTACGACCAATCTAACGTATTCAACGAGATTGGGTACACCAGTTTAAAATATTTGTCACTATTCAAGCAACGTTTAGTGGAGTCATTAGAAATTCTCATTCGTGTGCCAAACGTGATAGAAAACACAACAGAAACAATAACAGAATATTCGATTGCTTCAAATGTATTCGATGGAGAATTGCGGGAACAGAAATATGATTTTGATTGTATACTTAACCAGGTTATTGTGTACTGCTCGCTTCCATTTCGAGCGGATGATAACGAAGAAATTGATTTGTGGATTCTTAAAGCCGACACAAATGTAACTTTTTGTTTGGAATCTACCCAAAATTAACAATAAAAATATAAAACACATTGTGTAAATCTCGCATCATACCGCTTTCTTTTTTTCTATTTCTTGTATCTGATCTCGGCTAAAATAGAAAACTCGAGTAACTGGTATTTATAAAAGCAGACACGTTTGCTTCTCCGTTCATTTTTAAACATAGTATAGTTCCACACGTTGGATCAGTTGGGCGGTAGGATTCATTCGAATTTTCCAAATAAGTTTACGGCGAACATTTTAAATGCGTAATCATTATTCCCAAAGCGCATTCTGAAATGAAATTATGTCAAGCGGTAATAATTGAGGTCACATAGGGTTTATTGCAGCCATTCATTTCGTTTTTGAAAACGATACTTTCCTCCTCCTTCAAGCTACCATCCCAAATTTGATAATTTTTAAAACCTCAATCTGCGATGTCAAAGTTGAAGATTATGGACCGGGATTGAAGATTATGGACTTCACAACATCCTTAGGACGGTGCAAAGGATAATTGTGATTATCTGAGTAATACGGATAAGGTTTTCCATAGTTATACAATGTAGTAAGCCTCTGCTGGTTACCCAGGAGCCGTATATCAAAATAAAAAGGAACTACCAGCTATACCGTCGTTCCTGTGCTCGTCGTCATCCTGATCATTTCAAACTGGTAAAGGTCAAGGTACACGGAATGTTTGAAAAAGGGTGAAGGCGGGAAGGGTCTGGATACCAAACGTATCGAAATTACTCGGATAACCACAATTATCCTTGGAAAACTAACTTTCCCAAAAACAGAAATGTTGTTAATTACCTACTTAAAGGCTTCGATGAGCTAAGGCATACTGACGGCCTGAATCTGCGGTGGTACATTTCATAAGGACAGGAGCGTGAGGCTCACGAGATAGTTTGGCCATAGGAAGGAAAAGCGATGTAAAATCTCATTCAATCTCAATCTCAGGTCATTTTCAGCTGGGCCTCACGCTCCGGTCCCATTGAAAAGGCTCGATTTCAAAAGTTGTGGAAGATAACTCAAACCGAAGTCTTTGGAAAAACAACCAACGATGTCTGCAGAATTCCAGATGTTCGAGATGAAAAACGAAAACTCAGGAAACGTGTGTGGACTCTGCAAGGGCGGAACTCTATCCTAAGGTATGTTAGTCAGAGTGCTAGGCGCCGAAGAAATGAAGTGAAGAAATCGGAAGTCCTACCAGCAGCGTTATCACTTGAGACAATGCAAGGACTAAGAGTATTGGATACAGTTGTGTATCAATGTGTTCATTTGAAGGATTACTTGTGGCAGCTTGTCGATCATGGGAAGGCTCGGAAAGGTGTTAAAGTGGAGCCAGGAAATGTTGTTCTTGTCGGTGTGGATAACAAGAAACGGTGGGAGTGGCTAGTGGCGAAGACATAGGAACTGATCCCAGGAAAGAATGGAGTTGCTCGTGCCGCGATGGCGAAGACAGCCACTGGAGAGTTGAATCGTCCTCCGGAACGTCTCTACCATCTGGAGGTCACCTGAAGGAACCTGCTGGAAGTCAGCTCGAGGAAATGTTCAGTGAAATTGTCATAAGTTAAAATTGTAGTATTTTCGAATCTTAATTGAGTGTTCGGCACGAAAAAACGGGTCTGCACGCCATGGCGACATTTAGGGCACGGAATTTGTCGAAAAGTTTCTGAATATCTGTCCAGGGTGGCTAAAATACATTTAACTGTGAACCCTAATGTCCTCTCATTTCAAGGTAAAAAGACATGATTGGCCGATGAAGCTGTGAATACTATAATTGTACATTGTGGATGAGCTCTGTCAGATTATATTCGGAGTTGGAAGTGCCTTCGTAGTCCTCTGAGTCGAAGTCATGGCAGCTGAAGTCCAAAATTCTTGGACGCCGTGTATATCTTTGCATACTCTATCTGCAGTAAACAAATATTAACTCCCGACGACCTGTAGCCACAAGAAGTCATCCCCGGAGAACCTAGGGCTACCCGGCACTCCCACAGTTTACCCGGAACACACCATAATTCATTATAATGGCGACCTTTCCACCGGTTTGACCTCCTGTAGTGGCGTTATCTTGGTTATCTGGCACGGCGTGCATGCGCCGCCATCTTGAATTTTATACTTTATCTATCCTAATAATTCTAAAATTTCAATTTAGTATTCCCTATTGTAGACATTTAGAATATTCTCGTAAAAGGGAAGAATTTTTGTCTAAAGGTTCATCTAAAGGTATCATAGGTCAACAAGTCTCAAATACAGCCAAGTCAAATTCTTTTTTATCAGAAGAAGTTCTAAATGTAGATCCTATTCCAAATGAAATTGATTCACCTCCCAGAAATCTAAATAAGTCTATTCCTTTAAGTCTAGATAATTCTTTGGTTACCTCAGTCCCTTTAGTTAAGATTCCAAAACCTCCTATTGTTATTCCAATTTCTCCTGTCGTTATCCAAAATCCTCCTACAAACAATCCCATTCCTTTCAATATGGCGCAGTTTGATCCTGCCGATGCAATTTTTAATGGTTTAACGGATGCTCAGAAACTCCATTTAAATGGGGTATTTGCTGCTAAATTAGGCCAAGCTGCACAGACCATCAGATCAGGGTCACGAACGTTAACACATGCATAGAAATCCCAATGTACGATGGTAAATCGATGACTTCGCATTCATTTTTCATAAGTGTCATTCATATTTGAATAGCCAAGGCTATGATGTGGCAATACATCATGAACTTCTTCACGTGTTGATGAAAGGTGACTTTAAGCTGTGGTACGACTCAGTGAGTTCCACAATAGCTACTTGGGCAGATTTCGAGGCACGATTTAAAGCTAGATTTGACAATGCCATGGTACAGGCAGAGAGATCTCGTCTTTTGCATCTTCGTAGACAGAAACGATTTGAATAATAATAATAATAATTTATTAGTCAAGAAATCTCCTGGTGGAGTAGTTACATCTTGATATATAGGTCAAACATTGTAGTGAAAAATACAGTCGAAAGTATAGAAAATTGTGTATACATTAGAGTAAGCAAGTAGGCAGAAAATAATACAGTTGCTAGATAATTTATAGTTTAGGCTGGAGAAAGTTAGACAAGACACCATTAACTCAATTCCATGATCAATTAGTTATTTCATTTAGTATTAAGACATCTTAATTGAATTCACACTCAGCGCATATAAAAAGTTTGAGTTTCTGTTTTAAAGATTGAAAGGATGGTGCTGATTTTAAGGGAGTAGGAAGTTCGATCCAAAGAACGGCAGCAGAATACGAAAAAGAGTGAATTCCAAAGGAATTTCGAGAAAAATTTTGAATAAAAGTATTAAGGCGATTACGAGTCCCACAACTCTCAGGACCATAGGACGGTTCATACATCTAATTAAAATATGGAATAGATTTACAAATAGACATTTTATAGAATAGACATAGAACAAAATACTTGTAGGAATCTTCGGGTAAGAACCATCTGAGATTATTTTGCATTTCGGATAAGAC
>JAQGBV010001081.1:0-18226 GCA_034698685.1 Isotomurus pseudopalustris
CTAGCAGACGTGTCACTTCCACCACCGAGCGAAAGATTCACACTGACTGCCCACCACTCGGCTCCAGGCTGCGTGTGCAACTGCACTTGCAATCGATGTCTATTCCTCATTATTACCTTGCATGCAAAAATACGTCTTGTTTCATCCTTCATCTGTTGACTACTGCAACAATGAGAATTTTATGTAGACCCTTATAATTGTCATCCATAATCCTAAATCTAGTGCATCAATTCGCATTATTAAGCAGACACTTTAAGCTCGACATGACATACAGTAGAAGACAGGCAGAGGCTGGAAGGAGTTGAGTTTGGCTGGAGAGTGGAGGGAGCAATAGGGAGCGCTCCCATGAGCAGAAGGGAAGTTGTGGTGAGGTGAACGCTTGCGTTGTGCACAATGAGATTCCCTCATCTCAGTTGATATCAAATATCAATGAAAGCAGACGAGGAAAGATATAAGCTGACTATTGAATGCATCTCGCACACACACACACACACACACACACACACACCAGCAAGTTGGTAGGCACGGATCGTCACATGAAGACAGGGGCTTCTCTTGTTTTAGTCGACAACAACAACGACGAACACTTTCAAAGCACAAAACACACTTTCCTCTTCCTCTAACTCCCGTTGGTTTTCGACATTTCACTGAGGTGGAGGTGGACAGTGGTGTGATTGCCTCCAAGCAAGCGACTACCAAGGTCTTCATTTCTGTACAAGGTGTTTGTTGTTTAAGGAAGTGAAGGTTTAAAGAAGGTGAGTCTCTTCTTAATAGGTTCCTTTGTTATTATTATCTGTTTTAGGGAGATTAGAGGTTTGTATTAATGAGTTACGATAAGAACAAAATTGATTATGGTTATGAAATGAAGAATTAATGTTTGGTTTTGGCGTGATTGTAGAGACTTGACGCATGGTGGACGTGAAAGATGCCGTCTGGGCACGATAACTTGTTGGGGTGGTCGGTATACTCGTACTACCTCATTTTGTATGTTCTGTCGCTTCATGTTATCGATACGAACACAAGATCATCATCTCCACATTGGAGACTTGTTGTTCAGGATGGGAAAAATGTTCCAACTCCATTGTCTGCTGCGGGTATGTGGTTTTTGGATTTAAATTGTGGTTTGCAAGTACAGATAATGGTTAATTTTTATGTGTGTAATTTTGTTGAAGACGAGAAAGTAGAACGACCCAATCGAACAACAATGCATCAGTTAAAGCGTGGAGGAGGGTTTGCGGACCGCGAGGAAGATGATATCGTCTTCCAGATATTGGCGTCGACGGTGGTTATGAATTCCGGGGCTTGGATGAAGAACGGAAAGGAAACTTATTGTATGAGTTGTCCTATGGGTCAACATGGAGATGCTCTGTCGTATGCCAACGGAGACGACGTCAATCCAATGGATATGTCTAGTGACGAACTACAAGAACCTTTGGAATGTGGAAAACCAGCCAACTTCACGTACTACGATCAACTGATGGGGATCGCAAACAGGCATAATCATCCCAACATACCGGAGCCTCAAGTGGCTGTGAGTTTCTTGAGGAAAGGTAGCAAGAAAGATACAGTGGATCTCAATGTCTTGGAAAGGAAGCTGCGGAAGCACAAGAAGGAGGTACATTTATGAACAAGTCGACAAGATACAAGATTATATATGAGCATACTTAGTATTACATTTATGACAGTGACTTGCGATTAGTAAATTAAGAGACTATAACAAAATGTTGGTTTATGTCTGTCTTTACAGAAACCAAGTTCAGTACAGTTGTACAACCAAATAGGAAACTTCAATCGCATCAAAGGCCATACTCTGCGAGCGATTGAATGTTTTCGTCGAGCCTTAGCTGTGGCTCCCAACAATCCAGAGGTGAATTATTGTAAATTCTTTTCTATAGGGTGGACGTCGAGCGATAGAATACTGTTGGAACTAATGTGTTTATGGTTTTCAATATCTAATCTTGATATTGCTTAGGTCCTGCTAAACTTGGCAAGACTGTTATTTACGCTCCAGTATCTTGATGATTCCTTGTTCTTGGCAAGAAGATCTCTAGAGCTGCAAGCACCTGACAGAAACGCTTGGGCTCAACATTTTGCATTAGGGGAAATCCTAAAAGCCTACGGCCATCACAACGAAGCTCTTCTTCATTTCAAAGTATGCATTCAAATTAATTCAAGATATCTGTGATTTTAGGATGAAAAGTAAGTTGTTAATCTATTTAATTACAGCATACGCTTGAGCTTCGTCCTGATCACGAAGGAGCACAAGAACAACTCAAAGATCTCGAGTCATTGTTGGCTGGTACAGGATTGCACGCATTTACAATAATCATCATCATATTTCTCGTATTGGGTGTTCTTCTGGTAATGTTATCCAACTTGGAGTCAGAAGAGGTTGGAGATTCTAGTCGTCCGACTCCACGACATTTCAGTCGAGCGTTGGCCATGAGAAGTCTCAAACTGGGAATTTCGCCCAGAGCTCTGCGAGCGAAACGACCCGTGTAATTTTTTCGTGTAGTTAGTTAGGTTTTTATCGAAAAACGATTCGTAGATGAATTACTACTTATTAGAGGCCGTTTTTGGAGGAAATTACTCCTATGAATGGTAGTATTAACAATGTTACTCATTTGTGTTATTGTGAATTTAATGTGGAACGGTATATGAATGCCTACCGTGATTAACGAGCACATTTAAGTCACTCAAGATACCCAAAGCTAGCCAGCCTGGATCTTGATTTGGGAATAATGTGAGAGTGTTTTGTTTTCCTGTTATTGTTAGTGAATATACTCTGACTTAGTGCATAATTTGATGTGAAAGCCACTGCATTTTAAGACCTAACTCTAGTCACAGAGATGAATTGTCAAGCTTAATATCTCGAAAGAATATCTTGCAAAAAGATTCTCCTGTTACATTGTGTCATTACCTTTTACATGACTCGTGACAGACTGAAAACAAATAAAATCGTATTTCGAACAAGCAAAGCAAAATATGGAGCACTAAAAGGTGAAAAGTTATTATTCGTTTCGCAGGAATAGTGTATTTAGAATTCAAATCGATCCTTGAAGTTGGAAACTATAACTGAAGGAATAAACTTATCTCTTTGATTTTTGTTATTTTTATAAGAACAATCGTTGACAGCCTTTAAGTTTCTTGATCCAAGTACTGGAGCATTAATTTGCGTATTTATTCAATATCATAATTCATAGTCTATTTTCATTTAGGTAATTCTGCATTCTGCTTGATTATTGTAATTGTTTTACTACAATTGGTTCATCATTGGAATGTGAGGAGATTATTATTATTTCATGATTTCCAATTACCATTAACATTCTTAATTTACCTTAATTCATTCACATTTTAATCAATTTGTCTCAGCTACCGATTCAGCACCTCTCAGTCTACATCAGAATGTCATACACGTAAGTACTATAAATCTTATTACTTTTTCTATCAAAAAACTGGTTGTAGGCCCATTGCAAGCACTAAAACTAAGTTATACTTACAATACGTACGAAATAAAAGTAGTTTCAATAGTTCGTGGATGGTTGATTCACGCTGATTCAACAGTCGACAGAAAATAGTTCTACCGTCTATATATAGTCTATATAAGAGCTGAAATGCAATGGTAATTTTATTATGTACTGATTTCAATGCATCTCCACATTCCAATCCATCTTAATGATTTCACTTGATATAGTTCTTTGACTGCTATAGCATGGGATAAACTACGATTCAAAATTGCACCCAGTCAGTGTTATTCGACTGCTTGGGTGGGTCTGAGCCTGTATTAGTTCCTGGCTTAGCTTGGTGAGAAGGAGAGCTGGTGGGTGTTGCTTCACGAGAGATACTTAAAGAACCAATGTTCGGTGGTGTAATTTTTGGCACCCCACCTGGAGGTGGTGGCAAAATACCTAGCCCTCCGCCTGTGATCTTTGCTTTCGGCTTGCTTGAACCTTCACCTCCGTCTTTTTTCTGCCAAAACGAAGACATCAAAATACAGACAACTTCCGGTACCAGAGAATAAAGTTTAGGAAGAATTTAAGCTGTAACTGACCGTGATTTTCATATTAATCTTAATGGTCTCCCCTTCTTTAAATCCCAAATCTAATGCTGGTTTAGCAGGTGCTTCCTTTTCCTTTTCAAGTTCCTGCTCAACTTTGACTCGTTTGAAATGATCTTGCAGAGTAACATTCAAATCAAAAGCGTTAGCTCTGTCTGCGTAACCAACTCCAATAAATGCAGTGCGTCCCACTAAAAAATATCAGAAAGTTAAGTTCACTGTCAACTCTACCTTTTACTCTTACGAGCCTATCAAGAAGCATAATGAAATATCGGTAATGTGAACATACTGTTATCATCTTGAATCCTCAGAACGAAATATCTTGACGAGTCAGACACAGATTCAATTGCAGGTCCAGGACAGTCGTCAATCGGGGCTTTTGCGAACAACTCACCTGAACCTTTATCTTCTAACTTTATCACGCACTTACTTCCGACTGCCAGCAGTCTCAACCTACCCACCCAATCTGGATTATCTAGATTCCAATCATTAGCCCTAGAAAATAAGACAAAATACTCAGATTTAAATTTAATTAATTTTAGTGTAATATTGCAACCCTTATTTGTAAAAGAACAGATCTCTCACCTATAACTGCGATTTGTCGTCCTTGGAGGAATCTTGTACACGAACACCTCTGGCTGAATGAGTAAAATACTTTCGTACTCTTCCATTCTGGTTTCTACCTGAGTTTTCGAATATGAATTCAATTAGGTTGCAACTTCCTATTTGCACTTCAGCTGCTCCGCATTCGATTTGCTTCAACGTCTTCCTGTTCCTGTTAACAGTTTAACAAACCACCATAAACACAACTGATAACGATAAATCTCACTCCGTTATTTTCTAACTTACGATACAGCAATGCTAATTGGATATTGTACAGGAATACATGCATTCTACCTTACATCGAATTTCGACAAAAGCTTCAAAATGTCAACTTACTTGCTTGACCTTTTCGACGATACAAAACAAAGGAACTTGCTGTGGAGTTTGTGGAGTAGGAGGAGGGTGGAAGAGTGAAATGACATATAGACACACACAAACGGAAGATCGTATTTGGCGCTCCTACGCTACGGCAGAAGTCTCACTTTTCTCCTCCCGGCTCGCGGCATCAGCATTCAACCATCAACTCAAAATACTATTACGCTTGTCCATCCACGTTTTAATTAAACATTGACGTGTTGTCAATTAAAAATTTATCCTGCAGTAAGTAGTTATCATCTGCAAAGAGTGGGGCGAACTCGGGAAGGAGGAGTAATCTTTGCCATACATAATGAACGCTCCAATAGCAGAGAGAAATCAAGGTAAGGTGTTATAAAAATTAAATAAGTAGTTCATCATCAGAATGTTGACAATAAATAATTCGTGATTAATTTTTATTGATACGAATGATTACATACGATTTGGTGTGTGTTGACAGATGCGACGGTGTATGTGGGAGGTTTGGACGAAAAGGTGTCGGAGAGTTTACTGTGGGAATTGTTTGTTCAAGCAGGTCCTGTTGGTATGTATGGATTGCCTTTTTCACTATTTTAATAATTAGGTAACTGGATTTTGCAACTAATTGGGTTTGATTCTTTGTACTAACAGTGAACGTTCACATGCCTCGGGATCGTGTGAGTCTTAACCATCAAGGATACGGATTTGTGGAGTTCATTAGCGAAGAAGACGCTGACTATGCGATCAGGATTATGAACATGATTAAGGTAATAGAGACAGGCATTTCGTTCATCCGTATAAGTTCAATTAAGAATGAGCATCGTCATTTGATGTTTAATTTTTTAATTAGTTGTATGGCAAACCAATCAGAGTCAATAAAGCATCCGCTCACACGAAGAACTTGGACGTGGGAGCGAATATCTTTATCGGAAATCTTGATCCAGAAGTTGATGAGAAACTGTTGTATGATACATTCTCAGCGTTTGGGGTTATTTTACAAACACCTAAGGTATTTGGTTAGTTTCACGTTATAATACATTAATTTTGTTCATTTGTTTTACTTACGTTAGTGTTCTTTCTTTAGATCATGAGAGACCCTGAAAGTGGAAACTCCAAAGGATTCGCTTTCGTCAATTATGCTAGTTTTGAAGCTTCAGATGCGGCGATTGAAGCAATGAATGGACAGTATCTCTGTAATCGTCCGATATCAGTTTCCTATGCATTCAAAAAGGATTCGAAAGGTGTTTTATTCGTTTACGAACATTTTAATGAAATTGTAGAGTTTGCAATAGATCACTAATATTAATTCTATGTTTTTATTTCAGGCGAAAGACATGGAACAGCAGCAGGTATGTGTAGAAGAGAACTTTTATTTCGTTATGAACGGATATTTAATTGAGTTTACTTTTCAGAACGACTTTTGGCCCAAAGCAATCCGTTGGCACAAACGGAAAGACCTCATCAATTGTTCGCAGGTAATTTTCCGTTCAATCGAAACAAAACGATTTCAGGAATTATACTGATATAATCATCTATTTAAATCTTGAAGATGCTCCTCCTGTGTCTGCTATGCCTCCTCCACCACCCCCAAGCTTCGCACCTCCTCCGATGCCCCATCCCCATCATGCTCAGCAAATGATGATGGGAGGCGTCCACCAGCCACCTGGTATGGCTCCACCTGGACAATTTTTCCCTGGTTGGCCGATGCCCCCACCTCCTCCTTTCGCTCATGGATTCCCACCCCCTCCTCCGCCAAGAGTATAATCGGACGCTGGAAACATTCATCAAGCAACGTATCAGCGTATGTTAATGCAAGTTATCCTGCAAACAACTTTGACTTCCACACGTGGAATTTTTCATATTCATGTGACTTTATTGCACGATACATACAAATTCAGTGGAACTTGCTGCATTCTCTTTTATATAATTGTATCGTATTATCAATGAAGATTTTCTATGAAATAAACATGGCATTCTTGAGTTTATCGAATAATGCTTTGTTCTAAGAAATATTTCGAATTACATAGCTATATTGTCTTCAGATTGACATTTACGTACAATATTAATATGATACTAAAAAGGTGTAGAGCGCTTATTTAGTATTTGATAATGCGCTAATACACGACAAGCGAATATACGAGTAATTATGTTCTTATCTCACACTCACTTATCATCCGACCTGTTTGAAGAAGTACGGTGAAAGCACTTGCCTTTGCGGGGGCTGCTACGTCAAGTGAATTTCGTACGTTCTAACTGGAACTACACTAATTAATTTTAGTTGTGTTCTTGAATAGTGTTTTGTCCTGTTGTTGAAATTGTGTAATATAAATGGTCAAAGGTGAATGAGACAAAAGCATTACCTCGTACCTTTCTTCAATTTTAAATATCAAGTTATTAAGTAGAAAGAATTTAATTTTACGTTCTCGTGAATCATACAAACTAAACCAATCACAGTCGTTTGTCTTAGGTAAAATCATATTGAAACTATTTAAGGTGCTTTCGTAAATCACTTGTTACACTGATATCAATTCAAGTAGGGTATTTATAGCATATGTGTCAATCAATGTTACATCACAAATCAACAGTACAATGCAGATGAGTGTTTTGACAAAATTGTGCTGCGTTATTTCTCCGGGTTGTTCCTTTAATTCCTTAAAATTAAAGCCTAAAATCACATTTCATTCACTCTGTTAAAAATTGAAGAAATTTTTCACGCTCGTGAAAAGATTTATTTGTGCTCGAATTGGCTGCAAGAATTCGGTTAAGAAACATGAGACTTAAAAGTTAATTTTAATGTGAAGGCAAAATGGGACCCAAAAGTGAGTTATAGTGGCATTGTATCCAGTATCGGCTTTAAATATCCTTGAATATTATGGGATGCGATGATTTTAACAAAATTATTAAATACTTAAGGCAGAATGATTCTCTTGTTGCGTAAAGTAATTTGGTACGTGATATTTATAACATGTTAAATGTGCAACTACGCTTTTGTGGTCAATTGAAGTCCATCCTCCCTAATAATACGGTTTACCTTGGATCACTATTACATCCTCTATTTTACACGAACTTTCCAATTATTACATCATTATCCTGCTTGTAATATTTGTCGAAAGGGTATCCTTCTTAATTCTTTAATTCTGTAAGTATGCTTGGTTATATAATGTTAGACAGAGTTAACGAGTTAACACAACAATGAAAAAAATAGGAGCAGCTGTAAGGCTTAGCTTTGTCAGTGGAATAGCAGTAAATAACGTAATACTCTGCATTTTACATGGTCGGTTTTATGTGAAAAAGTTTTCTTCTTCGAGCTGTAGTATCTCCTTTCCTAAAATGTACTTCCTACTGAAAACTCCACCTCAAACGTCTGATGATTTAGAACTGCTTTTCTTTAATTTTTTGTCATCTCGTGATTCTCGGAAGAAGTCGTCCTAGAAGTTTCAGTAAGTTGTTAAAAGTCATGTGAGCAAAATTGGTATTCATAAAAGGAATTTTGCCATTCGTACCTGAGCCCCATCGATTTCATCCAGAGATTCCAATCGCGCTATGGGGGCCTCAGACATGTCCCACGAGTCAGGCTCACTTCCCTTGGAGTCTTCCCTGCTGGTGTCCGCCCATGGCTGCAATATAATAAAAACCATTCTCAAGTTAGTTTACCTGCCACTACTTTCCCCGAATTCAAGATCAGACACACACAATGTAGATGACATACTTTATTTAATTCAGATGGCTGTGATGAAGAACGATGTGGGAAACTTAGGTTGAGATCTTGCTGCTGCTTGGAATTGTCAGTGGTGTCGTGTGGGGGCTTAGCATGGCTGTCTACAGGCTTGCTTAACTTGGATTTGGATGGAACAGTTTTCGAAGAGTGTGGTCCTATGTCAGAAGTGCGAGAAGGTGCAGCTTTTACTGCTTTATCAACGTCGGTGGTTCGAATTAATTGTTCAGGTTTTGCTGGGTCTAACTACATGAAACATTATCAGATGGTTGCATAATTAAACTTTAAATGGAGCACAATTGATGGGTATTTAAAAACTACCGTGACGGATGGTTTCAATTGCTGCATTAATGTTAATATTGCGTGTACATCAGTCCCAAGCTTTCTTTCAATCTCTTCCATTTTTCTATAATATAATGCAAAGAAGTAGTAGATTTCTGGGGGAACTTTCTTTAGAAGTTCGATTGAGAAAGTAACTTCAGAACTTTGAAGAAGTACCTGCTCAGATGGTCTATTCTTTTATGCAGACCAACATCAACTTCGGGATCGGATGTGATATCCTGATAGGAATGTGAAATTGAGCGACGGCGATGATGATCTCTGTCTGCTTCCATCATCAATCCATCGCCATTCTTCTCATCGCGTTCCCCCGACTCTCTCTGGAGAGGGGATATTTCCGCCCCTACCATTCCAGGGGTCAGCTCCACAGCCGTACTAGTGAGACGTCTGCAAGCGTCGATAAGAGACTTTTCCAATGCTGCATTATCCTCATCATCCGTGCTGTACAGGGAAGAGCGATTGAGCGAAATAATTAAATGAGCTTAAGGGATTTAGATGTACCTGATGCCATCCATAGAATCTGTCTGTCTTTCTCGTCGGCGTTTCCTCACTCGAGGGGGTTTGTACGCCTTCTTACGTACGTCAGATTCTCGTTCGACTGAGCTTGAACGAGATGCACCGTAAACAGATTTGAAGCGAGCTAATCGGGGATCAACGCCAGACAGCTCTTCCTGTAATTCAGATTGAAATCGGTGAAAAATAATCCACAACTCTCGACCCAATCCCCTCTTCTCGAACTTCCTTACATCTCTGAGGTTAAACGTGATTTCCAGATTGGTCGAGAAGGACTCGGCAAACTCAGGGTACATATCAAGAACGTCTAATAAATCATCCCTTAGAATTTTGTGAAGATCACAGTAAGTTAAGGCACGGACGTTGCACGAAGACTTCCCTATAGTGGGATGTATACAGGGATTCTCGCCAAATATATCGTCCTTGCCTGCAAGAAACCAATTAGTATAATTGCAGCCCCGTGTCACTTCCAACTGGTAATAATTATCTCTTCCCCTCCGGTAACATGATGAGATGACTTACTGAGTATTGCCATTACAATATCATCTTTCAAAATTTCTATGGACCCTCTTGAGATGAAGTAAAGAGCTGTCAAAACATCTCCTCTGTGCACCAGTGTATCCCCCGGGGGTGCATGAGTTGTTTTAAACTTCATAGACAAAGCTCTGTAATTCACAAGTTATTTTCAAGTCTACCAGGTAAATTTCATTTCCTCCCGAACTTACCGTAGACACCCTTGAGAAGCTTCGTTAAAAGCAGGACAAGCGTTGAGCAAATTTCGATTCAGATGAAGGCAAATATCAGCTTGGAGGCATTCTGGGAACCCTTTCAGAACACTGTTCATGTCGATTCCGTTTGTATAAGTCCAGGCATGCTGTTACGTATTAAACATGATAATGACTTTCGACACGTCTCACCTTGCCCCACTTTCACTTTTTTATATTTACTTATTGACACACACCTGAAAATACTCCTCAAGACGCTGTCGCAACGGATTGGGGATTTGATGGAACCGAATAAATTCTTTAACACGGAGCATCTGGGTGTGGTAGCGAGCAGTGCCCGAATACAATCGCTGGATGATTGCGGAAACATTTCCGAAAATACTTGCATACATAAGAGCTGAAGGTAGGACACAATTAAGTTTTATAATTACGAATTACGGACTTTATCAGAGACATTTGCTTTTCTTAGTGTTACACTTACATCCAACCAACATCACACAAATTGTAAAGATTTTTTCCGCGTCGGTATTTGGAGACACATTTCCAAAACCTACGGAAGTTAAACTACTGAATGTGAAGTACAAGGCCGTAACATATCGTGACTGTGGAAGAACAAAACTTTATCGTTAATTGAGTACGAGATTTCATAGATATACTTGTTTGTTGTCGTTACCTTTAGCGAAGGCCCCTTAATAGTTTTGTTATCCTTATCTAACTCATACGGAATTTGTGTATCTGTTGCTAAATGATCTAACCATCCAATCCGAGTGTTGGAAAACTTTCTCTCTGCATTTCCGATCGCATACCTGCAATATTAAATTTCTCATATCCGGTAAAAGTTCCAAAAAAACCGTACAATGAGTTCATTTGCGTTTCCGAGAAAAACTACTCAACGAGGCTTTTAACTCGGAAGCAATCATCACTACAATAACATGAAAGTTATGTGTTAATTACCAAATGCAAGCCAACCAGTGGGCAATTAATGCAAAGGTGGCCATCAAAAGTAATAAAACGGCAGCTCCATACTCAGAGTAACGATCAATTTTTCTAGCAACACGAACTAATCGAAGTAGTCTCGCAGTCTTCAGTAATCCTATTAGGGTGGTTGTCTAAAACATTCAAACCGCATTTAGCTTTCCCTGTTTCACATCTCTCACACCCACACCGCAGGTTAATACTTAATGAAGATACGTTAATTTAACACCAATTCTTCCATACCTCGTCAGTGTTGGTTCCAAAGAGAAACAAGAGTAAGTCAAACGGAATGGCAGCAACAAGGTCGATAATAAACCAACCACGGAAATAATGAACCGCTATACGTCCGGGATTAGACACTACTTCGTCATTTGCATTGACATAGGTGGTTCGGAAATTGATGAGAATATCCACGATGAACATAATGTCAACTGCAATGCACACAAAAACACGAATAATGTAGATAGCCGTTACATTCACATAAACTTTCCATTCTAAAATTTACAAAGAAGAATCTCAATTTTCCCATCACTAGACAGTTACACTGCCTTTCCGCAGTAAAACAAGATAAACTCAAAGCAGAGACAACGTAGGTGAATACCGAGAGACAGATAAGTAAGGCTTTCACAATGAGCCATCAGTTAGCCTTATAAAATCTATCGCAAAACACAACACGTGTCAATCATGAGAGTCATTGTGTATGAAACGGCTTTTCATTGAGTGTCTGATTTTCTTGAATACTTTCATCGACGTCTTAAAAGCTTCTTGGCCTAAGAAGGTTGGTATGCTTTATTCATGACACAAGACACAACACATTCTCGTGGAGAAAGTGGTTGGTGAATTGAAAGCACCACCACCATCGCCTGCCTCGACATAAAACAGTGTTGACTGGGTAGGTGTGAGTGACTAGTGATTGACTCTCAGTATTTTCACTAAACCTTTTATGCTGTAAGAAAAGGGACTTACCAATAAAGTCTACAATAACGATGGGGTCTTCGCTGTACGGCTTGTGTTTGTTTTCAGCAAAGTCAGGCTCACTTAGTAGGAAAGCAGCTACATAAGGCGTGAATATTGCTGTGTACATCACGAGAATCAAGATGAGCCAGTCCCATACTGCTTTGAATGGCGAGTAGTGTAAAATGGTCCATTTATGTATGCGAGGCGATTGTAACCGGTATTCCGGCAGCACATCCGCTCCCAGTGACAGGACCTGAAAGTATACACACGTACACACTTTAGCACAACAGAAATTCAACTTCCGCCAGATATTTTCAGCAACAAATTCCAGTGTGTTTTCACAATCAATTATTACACATACAGTATTAATTCTGCCTAGTTTTTCCCAAAATAAATGTTTTGCGCATTCTGTACAAAGAACAAAAGTAGCTTGCATAACATGACACTACTATTTAGTCAATATATTAGTGTGTAGTATGTAAATGTACCCAAATAGCAACTGCTGAGGCAACTATTAGTCTCATAGCATACAACGTAATGGAAATTACAGTAATATTTCAAAGTAATCATCACTTTTCTCTTATGAATTAATGTACACTGGCTTAGTGTTGATGTGGCAGTGCTATTTTCTCTACGCGAGAAATGTTGAGCAGTTGAGCAGCGAGGTGAGCAAGCGACACAAATACATTTGAAGCTGTACGATTAACGATGGACTTTAGTTGACTTAATTGCGAGTTGGGTATGAATAAGCTGATGAAGATTACTTCGATATTAGTATGCAGCAAGAGTGAGTTTAATATGGGCAGTAGTAAAAAGGAATAGTAAAGTAGAGAGACTGAATAATAGAGAGACTGAACGCATCAATGTAAGAATACCGAATGTGGGTGACTGCTTGCGGGTAACTTCACAGCAACTGAGTTGCCCGTGAGTGCCCGACTCTTTGTAAGGATGTTGAGAGAAAGTTCACTTCCGCTGTTCCGGTAAAAGTCACTGTACCAATAAGAACACGATAAGACCCCTAAATCTCATATGACTTCAATATGAATCATTCACGTCTTGGATCAACAGCCCAATGTTAAGTTAAGGCTGTCAGAGGGAGGTGAGACCCTCCTCGTGTATTCCTTAATAAATACTCAGGATGAGTTTATGTTAAAATACCTGTCCTGTTTGCGATGTCCTACCAATTGTCCTAATAACGTGGTTTTTTTACTCGCAGTCTGTGTCGTATGAGTATGTTGCTTTGGAGGTCTTGTGGAAGAGTAAAGTGGATTGAGAATAGGCAACTCATGGTTCATTTCACTCATTACCCTCATCGGAATCGCCTCTTGTGAAGTGCTCTTGTTCATTTCAGGAGGCGACATAGGACTAGTAACCAAAGCTGTTGAAGCAGTCGAAGGAGAAACAAACATTGAAGTTCTCCTTCGTTTCGGATTCTCAGAAATAGGCAGTGAATGTCTGAACCGTCTGTGCGAATGGTAGGCTCTCGAGGAGTCGTATAAACTTGGGCGGCGAGTACTCCGAGTAGATGACTCCTCTTCATCATCATCTTCCTCTTTTATCCATAATGTAGGAATGTCTAATTGGGAGGAACACCTCCGTCCGAAAAACATTGCTGCCGAGTTAAACATGGTCGCTTATAGTGTTATAGGGATCTTGATCTGCATACACAACAACAACTCAGCCCAGACTCATCCAGACTTCATTTAAACTCAATTAAGTGTGGCGAAACTCGAGGCCAAATCACCATTCCCCCCAACACTGCAAACTGCACAGCACACAACTATTTGTAACTCTCCTCATTTCTCAGAGTGCTAACACAAGCCAAACTTTCTTCGACGTGACTGCATAAGGAACACACACACATTTTCAACAACACTACACAGGAGCCACCCTGCCTCTCCAAATTATCAAACTGTGCAGATGGAAGATGACTACGTGAATGAGTACTACAAGTCTTTCCCCAGAAGACATCTCATTAAACACAGTAAATCCATTCAGTAAACTTTCCGCATGAACTTTCTCCGAAGAACTGTTTGAGTTATGTAACTACTCGGATACCCTTTATTATTATTACACGGGAGATGGAAGGGATAGCAGGTTGGAGCTCTACAAGATTTCCCAAGGACTGAACTACCAGTCTTATCACAACAGTACGAGACGTAGGCGTGAGAATGCCTATTCATTAAGTTTGCATGTAATATTGGTAATACATGACATTCAAATCTGAAGGGAAATCACGATAAAGTATTTTGGAAGAAGCATTTGTTATTTCACTCCTGTCTAACGTGAAGGAAAGGATCGTCAGTCGGTTGTCTATTAGGTGAAGAATTCACTAGCCCTTCTACTACTAAAGTAATCACACATCATATCATCAAAAATGCAACGGCAGTCCGGCTGATGTGCTGCAGCAGCAGTTGCGGATGAATGTAAATAGTTTTCTCCATTTCATCTCTCAACCCCGTCTCAAAAATCCGTCGAAGAAGAAGGTGAGGCTGGACTTTCACACACAAAACTTGGACAATAATTCTTCACACACTGCTACAAATAATACTGCTGTATACTGCGACCTGGCTGTGTGAATTCGTACGTGTGCAGCTACACAAAGCACCCACTTCATATTCTGAAGATAAGTTCCTAAGAATCTGAGGGACAAAAGTCCACGAGTACAGAATGCCACACGTTCATTTCCTCGGGGTCGCATGGAACAATATGGGATATTTCTTTCTTAAGTCAAACAACAGCTTGAGACTTTTATATTTCCTCTTGTCATTGGTGACTCCCACATACAACACTAGTAATTGTGGTGGTGTGTGTAAGACAATTTTTTCGATCAAAAGTCAAACATTATAATGAGAAACTTTGATTCGTACGACAAACTCTCGTGATCAAAGTCATTAGTCAATACTCCTGACGTAAGAAATGGCACCAATTTACTTTTTATCAAAAATTTTATCACAGTTGACTTCAACTAGCCGCCCCACCTTTCACTACTTAAAGTCTCCAGCAAACCGTAGTAGTGTACAATCATAAGTATGTAGGGAGAAAGTACTTTCTCCATGCGTTATTCACTCCGTTCTCAGAAGCCAGTGCACTTTTAAATTCCTCGTCTGTGTGTGTGTGAAGAATGTATACTTAACACTTGGAGTTTTTGGACACTGTGGACAAAAGACCTGCAGTGTGTGTGTGACTGTGACTTTCTGTATGCCTTCCGTAATTTTCTTTGGTCTTTACCCTACAATTACGAAACCTTTCTGGAAGCATTCTTTAGGTATATTGGGTAGGAAAGTTATCTCAAACGGAGGAAATTATGCGTCGGGATTGGTGGATAGACTGAGAGGAAGTCACTACAGGACGGCGTACACAGAGAAACAGGGTGGAAAGACAAGAAGGAAAAAGAAGTACTCTTATGATAATTGGATATGCCTGACTTTGTAGCAAAGATATTAATATTGTCACAAAGTTGACTGAGAAAGCCGTACATTGTATCCGTCACTGTGACTGTGGCACGATCTAATGCACTACAGGACTTATACCACGAGACTTGACTGACAAGGCAGCCTGCACAAAAGAAGTCTCATTTCAAGTGTAGTAGTAATACTGCTGTAATGTAATAGTGTGTGTGTGTGTGTTTAGCCGTGGTTAATATGCTTTTACCTCACCACACCACTACAATAAAAATGTTGTCCCATTATATCTACACTCTATCATTCCGCCTGCCCGTCGTATTATTATTAACCAGAGAAGAATTATTACAGGGAAAAAACTCGGCTGGGAATATGTATTCACAGTGTAACTCTCTCACGACACTCGGAAGGATAACTATAAGTCGTTTTGCGGATGAAGTTGACACTAAAAAACTTTCGCAATTTGGACCATTAGTGAAATGATGATGAAGTATGAAGGAGAGGAACCACTCGATGGAAGGGTGCTCACTCAGTTAGTCTATCTTTGTGTGGAATGGTGAATGGCTATCTGACGAGTAAAAGTCGAAGAGAAAACTAGATCTGTTTTCCCTCAAGTCACAAGTATGGTGTAGTTTGTGGAACAACAAATACCTTCTGTGGTGGGTGAAAGCGAGTCATGTAGGTGAGCCACACCTGAGTCGACTGGAGTTCCCTGTGTGTATAGAGTTACGTGTGTGTGTGTGTTGGTGAAGAAGATGGGAATTATCGCTACAGGAGATTACCTACTGCCTCCATGCAGCAATCCCTCCCTCACAGAAATTACAAACGTAATGTAGCCACATTTTTACTTTCTCCTGAAGAGATGACTCCACCCTTTAACATATTACTATGAATTCACTCATCTCTGCATGAAATTTCACTCTCCCACATGTGATCCCAAATAACCTGACCTGCAAATTCAACTCATCCATTTTTAGACAATCATTCTCTCAGATTAAAATGACCTTTCCTCCTGCCCCATATCAATCTCACACACGCTTTCACCAACTATGCTTTCTATCCAGGAGCAGCAACGGGAGTCTCTGAAGACCAAATCATGTTCCGTAGTTGCACCTATATACGCCCTGCCTGTACGATTCATAACTCCATATCACATTATTTTGTTGAACCTTCGCCACGGATAACATTTAAGACTATGCAATCATCCTATCGATCATCCCGCAGACAGCCCTAACGACTTCACTACAATAGTTCCCGATTAACTCCACAGGATCATGCTATACCCTAAAGTTGATTAGTTCACTTGTCATAATAAGTCTCAACTTTTTTCAAGCTTCTATTTCAACCATGGCGAGCTTGAATATCAAACAAGTTTTTCTAGCAGCTTCCAGACTGCAGGTTAGTTTTCAACTTTAAAACGCGAATTTTATCGTACAAACAAATCACATTGCATGTCATAAAATTTTAAGTCTGGTAAGTCTGTGAAATTTCACATGAGGATGGCTGAGAGTAGATAAAAAAGGAAAGTGCAAGACTTGCGACTTTCCCCAATTTGTCTCGTAATATCGCGACCTCCGGGTGTCTTTAAAACCACGCCTCTTTGCATCTCTTTTTCCCATAAAATGTAGTCATTGGCATAGGGTGGATTTCAAAAAACCCATTAATCATTTCGAATGCTCGGTGCTTTCTAAATGGACACTCACACTAAAAACGAGAAACTCCCATTTTACCAGAGTGGGAAATACACTGGAGAATAGTCTCATAAATAATTCATGGTACTGTGAGTTCTACGACAAGTATTTAGTGGAATCATATATAGCAAAGAAAAAGCTGATTTCCTACAACCTCGTCCTGTCTGTCGTGACCGGACATCTCATCACTCTACGACTTACAACAAATAGAATAATGAAAAATGGTAATCGATTGAATCGATCATTCCTATGTACTTACAAACTGCTGGTCAAGCAGTAAAAAATCTGCAAAACTTGCTTTTCCATTTCCTACTTCCGATCGAGGAAAAGAATTCGGACAAAATCGAAATTTTCTCAAATCCCTACATTAAGTACCTACTGTCTAACAGGCTACTCACCCACACGTTTTAATGCACAAAGTCCCACATGTTCCTAATCAAATGGAGGTTATCCTAAATTAAACTGTCGTTTAGACTCCAACAGAGAACAGAACATAAGCGTAGGACAGATATTGGGCTCCCAGTCTCATCAGTTTCAATACCCAAAAGTCCAAAAGGTTGCTCATCACGATCTAATCAACTTTCAAAGCTCTCACACGCCAAGTCCCAACGCAAATGGAGCAGTCATAACATCGCAGTGAAATAAAAGCCGTACGTGTTCTGTAAGCTTCAGCATTTTGACAGGAGGACTTATATGCACATTA
Source organism: Isotomurus pseudopalustris (assembly GCA_034698685.1). Lineage (NCBI taxonomy): Eukaryota > Metazoa > Arthropoda > Collembola > Entomobryomorpha > Isotomidae > Isotomurus > Isotomurus pseudopalustris. The sequence goes on from JAQGBV010001081.1 coordinate 18,016, forward strand.
AATTAATTTCTCGCTGACTCCGCGTGTAATCCAATTCTAGACCACCTACATATAACCTTTTCCACATCTGTATTCTTCTCATATGCACTTCCTTTGATATGGAGGTACTTAGTCAGTCAGACTATCTTCGAATTCGAAGTTCGAACAGAGAGAAACTTAACAGAGAACCTAGCAAGTATACATCTTAAAGTTCCAGGGACAATTCATCCGA
>JAQGBV010001082.1:0-18224 GCA_034698685.1 Isotomurus pseudopalustris
ATCGATCAAAGTAATGGAAGAGGGTATTTCTACTCACATTAATTTCCCGTTTTCATTGGCCAATTAATCCATTGCACTGCACCATGCATCGTGTTTAATACTGCATACACATCATAATTCTTTATTATTAGATCTTACCGTCTAACTAAAATTCGTATTCAATAATTCAATCCTCCCAATGAGGAATATACAACCCAACGCTGCTGAACACTACTTAAGTATACATAGATGGACAGTTATAAAATGAACTGAAAGTGTCTAATGGAGCAGGAGAATCAGATGCAAACTTATTGGGAGTGATAAGATAGGAAGGCAAATCTGTACGAGTGAGAGTTCAATTTAGCGTGAAACAAGACCACTAGAGTGGCTCCTCTTCATTCACTAGAAAACCCAGCCATTCGTTTTAGTTGTAGAGACAGAGATTTATTGCGAAAACTGAGGATTCATTTTTCGACTGAAATGGAAAGGATGGACCAGCCAGAATTGAATTGTCCTTCTGGTTGTTCCCTATCATCATCATCCGTCCAACTCTTAAGTTCCTTTCATCGCCCTCCTACTGCGAGTCAGTCCAGCACCTCACACCTGTCATGAAATAAACTTTTCAATACAACAAAAGATTGCACACTGTCTGTCCCGTTTTTAACACATAATTAAGCACTCCTTAGTATATCATTAGCACTCATGTGGGCAACTCTGACAAGGGTGATGTATCTCATCTTTATTTGTGGTCCCTTGTTAGAAATCCGTAGTAGTTCTGTCAAATATTTTTCTATACTCTCTCTCTATACTACATAGCACTGCTGTATTCTTCAAAACTCGAAAACTTCATCGTGAATTAGTCAAATTGGTGTGAAACACGATTTCGCAAAATCCTGGTATCTTACCTCAGAAGCATCGACAATCTACAACTTTCACCTTTAAACTGTAGACTCTCGATAAACCTGAGTTTTTCACGGCTGACAGGCTCATCATGTTGGGAAATGTAATAATTCACCATTCACCTTTGAGTTGTATCGATATCGAGTATTCTACAATTCTCGTTCGTTCTTAACTTCGACAGATTTGAATCTAATAAGGCTGTAACCAACCGAAGCTGTTTCAGTGCATTTGATTTCAATTTATTCAAGTTGGAAGGTTCACTACGAGCAACGATACATGTGTAGATATAGGATGATCGAGGAGGCTAATCAACGAATCGAGATGCATACATTCATACGTTCTGCTTGATACTTCTCTGCACTCCTACTTGTGAGCATTCAACAATAGGAAAGAGGTACACACTCAATTTACTCTGTACAATGGAGAGATGCTTTCCTCAAGGATTTGCATGAAAGTGTTCAAGTGATATGGGCTGTTCGCTTGTACATCAATTCATTGTCAATCGGGTACATTTCATTGCAATGATTATGTGTATCACTTCCAGGGAGAGAAATTTCGGAGTGAAATTGAATTGTAAAATGGATTTTGAACGAAGGAGATTGACAGGAAAGGAATGATGTGGATTTGATCCTTCTGGGACTTCTAATAGGCGTCTTGTATCACACTCGCCTTCCATGCGAGGTACATATGGGACCTCAAGTCCTTTCTCCATTTACATCCCATTATCTACTGAGGGGGCTACATTAATGTACTTCTTATGTACTTCATTGAATCCTATATTCACGTATTGCTTCTTTCCCTAGGAAAAATAGGAAAAATAATGTTTAACTTTTTCTCATACAGTAGACAGAGACACACACACATTTTGATGGTTTCTCAATTGGTAAAATTTAAATTTAAATTTCCTTTTAGTGGATACGGTGGTGTTATTAAGGTGGATATCACGATGAGGTTGCGGAGAAGTCCAACCAGGGAAAGAAAAGAACCAGAGGGTGGTATTTATTGATAATCAAAGGATGAATTTGAACGGATGGATGATTTCATTGCACACTGATGATACGATGCATGGGTTTGTTGAGAATGAAGCGAACAAGGGGCTTGTACAACAGTCATGAACATGATTGTCTCCTTTCAATTGTCATGAGATGAACTCTCCTTTCACTTGTCGGCAAGACTGACTGTTGTGGTAGGGGCACACGGACTCCTCGTTTTGTTCATCCCGTCCTTTTCCTTGCTGGAATAATAGGATCCTCTCTGAATAAATTTATACACACCAACTACCAACATACATGAATAATACGAACCTACGTTCGATACACAAGATGAAATAAATGAAAGCATGAAAGGGAGAAAGCTCTTCTTTTTTTCAAGAGACCATGGCTCTTATTATTTAGCACTTGCTTTAATGCTGTGCACAATCAATGAACACACACAAAGTACTACGGGTCCTTCAGTCGTCAATTTATGCACACCCATCTCATACAAATAAATGACAGGCCATGGTATACCACTGTAGTATGAGTTTAAAACATAATATTTTGAGAGTTCCTATTTGCAGAGACTTTGTCCTAACTGCTGTACAGTACAACATAGAATAAGAAGCAGTACAGGACTGAAAAATGATGTTAGTTCTTGAATACATATTGCAACAAAAATAACATCACGGATTGAGGAAAAGATAAGTGAAGGAGTTAAGGGGAAGAACGAGAAAGATTATGAAAGCAATCTTAAACCCGTAAGTCGTAAGTAGGGACGGGAGTATATATCGCAGAATGTCATTTAATTTCTGAAATGAGAAAGAAGATTAGTTTGTTCATTCCATCATCATTGAATTTACTCCGTAGCCAGAAAAGTTGCTTTTGATGATATGGCTCTCCTCTTCATCAAAAGTCTCATTTCATTTCCCATCATTTCTCTTCTGTTCTCTATGAGAGGAGAAACCTATCATTCTCCCAATTTACTTGCCCGTATAATAATGAAATGACTTGAACGAGGAGACGAGAAGGATGAACTTTCGAACCTAAAGCATCAGGCTTTCTCAACCATCTTACATTATTTTGGCTGGAGCGAGATAACTCGCTTGAAAAAAGTTACTCTCAAGTCTCAAGTAGTCACAAGGTTGCGTAAAATGGAATATGAATAGTTTATTGCAAAAGAAAATTTTGGAGGAAGCATAAAATGTATTTTATTTTTTATAGGTTTTTGGGTTATTTAACGCAGTATTTTTTTGCACAGAACGGACTACAAGGATAAGTTCTATGGGTAGAGTAGTGCTAAAAAGAAATATCTATAATTCAGAGGTATAATATCTGTATTCCTCTATTTTTGAATGTAGCAGAGAGGAAAATGAAATTGGTAAACGATTTGACATATTCGTTAGAGTCAACTGGATCTTGTAGAGCTCACTTCCACTTACGAAGGTGGACTCAGATGGAATGGATGGATAAAAGGGAAAAGCTCGAAATGCACAGAGAAAGAAGGAAGAAAGAAACGGATATTGGATTCGGATGGAAGACGGTCTCTTCACGTCAACTCATCTACCTCCATACGCATTACGGGAAAGTACAGGTTGGGCTTTTTTAAAGAGAGAGATCAAATACTGCTCTGCTTCTAGCGAGTCAAGATTCAAAGTCAGATTGACAGGAAATGAGATTCTGTGAGAGGGTTCACTAGCTTTCTGTGCAATAGCGAGAGGTTCTACGTGAAATGTGTGTATGTGCACTTCCAGGGGTACTAAATGAAATACAGGGAAATCTCGAGAATTTGGAAAGTTGGATGTAGGCTAGACGATTGAGTGCTAGAGTGAAATATGTCTGTGAATCGAAATGTTCTATCCGCGGAGTTATCGAGTCTGAATTCAGATAGGAATGTCAAAATGTCTGTATTTTTTTAAATGTAGTCACCCCAGGGGGTAAATATGGACTGAAGAGATGAGGAAGTACTTCTCGAAATGGCTCGAAAAACGCCTTTATGCGTATTTTCTTCTCGTTACATCTTACTTAATTTCCTCTCTCATTGATAAATGACGTAAAATGTGTGAGCTTTCTAACAATAATTAAGGTGGTTATTAAATGCCTACACAAATATTCCATACTGCCTTGTATTGGCTTACAGTCAAAGAAAAACATTCAATGCAAGGCAGCATCTGCTACGCTAAAGTGTGCATTACTTCGTATTGTGCAATATTTTAATCTACTACACTATGATTTAAATGTATCAGTGGATTTTCAATAGAGAAGAGTTAAAATACACAATTATGATTGAATCTGTGCATATGAAAATAATATAATAATGCGTGAAATGTGCAGAATAAATTCCATGTTTTCCAATATGGAGTACAGAACCAAGATGAAAGTGATGATTGCGGTTCCTGCAGACAGCAGAAGAGAGTTCCATCTCCAGAATTTCGTGGCAGTTTCTCCTGTGCAGCTTTTAGAGGGAGAAAGTGAAGAAAACGGGAAGCTTAATCTTGGCAGTGGTGGTGGTGGCGGCTATGCAACCTGTGAAGCTGGAAGATCGGGAAGATGCTTTCTCCTGGAGAAAGGAATATGCGCTGTCTCGTCTGCTTCCCATCTGGAACTGAGGCTCATTTGATAGCATTCAAAATAAATCTGGTGGAAATCGACTGTGATAAGTAAATAAGTTTGATTCACTTAAAAAATTCTGACAATACAATTTGCCTAACCAAGATATAAAAAGCTTTTCAACCTGAATTGAATTATTGCAACTTCCTGCATCCCATTGATTAAGAATTAAGACTAGCATGCAGGCACACGTGTACTTTTAGTTAGTCAGTAGGAGTAACCTTCTCCAAAACAGAAATCTTAAATTGCAAGAGTGTGCTTATCGCCAAATCTCTCCCCTCAGGTAAGAACACGACTAACGAGTTTAAACTTCTAACGCCTCAGTGCATACAATCAATCCAATTCAGTTAATACTTTCTTAATCATTTCGTACCAGCTGAATCTCTGGAAAAGTTACAATTTCGAATATTTCTGAAATACAAGTGTTTCTAAAAACTGCAACAGTGTATTATAATAATAATATTGTCTCATACGTAGTGCAGTTAGTATTTATGAATGGATCACTTGTGTCAGGATTGAACAAAGGGAAGGGAGTGATCAAAAAAGGATGTGCATGGTTGTGTAGTAGTTTGTACTAAGGTGTGATGAGACAATAGATCAAAGGACAAATCTGTCGTCCTTTCAACTAACCAGGGTGTTGACATATGGGCACACACAGAGTATTTCTAGCATTTCCCTACCGTACAAAGTACCATATGGCACAGCTCGGAGACTGCGGGACACCATTCGAAAGATCGGGTTCCTCTAATGCCTCTCTGAATTGTAAATTGCTCTAGATTTTCGGATGAAACACAAGTTGACATTCGTGAAAGTACTGAAAGTCGGATTTGTCTCTACTTTTCCTTTACTCTCTGTATACCTATGTTAACCAGTCTTTGGAGATTATCCCAATAATAGAGTTGTTCCAGAGGGTCACAGACACAGTAGAGCAGGAGAGTACATTTGTAAAACTGTAACTATTCTTCGTTAGAAGGGGAGAGAGGACTTGGCTTGGCATTACCAGAGAAAGGGTCTTTTACTGCTGATGATCATCATTCACAATTCCAAGCTGATCTCATTCAATGGATTATCATCACAGTGGTTATGGACTACATCAATTGATCATCTTATCAACATAAATATGCCAGTCTAAAGAGTCTCTCTCGAGGGATTAAGTTTATGCAGACTAGAGTGTAGTGGTGGTGGTATAGTCATTTGTGAAACTGAATCCCTTTTACTTTCATCAGCGTATCTCCGGAGTAAATAAACACCACGAAAGTATTAATACAATGCAGAACATGAATGAAGTACCCTACTGTTGACTTGTCATCATTTACAAGTTTGTCTTGTAATTAGGGACACACGAGTCCTCTCCAAACACATGCTGATTTACAACTAACATGTGGGTTAAGATATGATTTGTCGGCTTTTCTCCAGTTTTATTGCACTTTAGTACTCTGCTTTTGATTCTGTGGGTGATTAGACTGATTGTGAGATTTACAAATGTGTGTAATGTGTGTTATGTGATACTATATCTACTCCAAGCCAAAGTTCTTTTTGAAACTTACCAGGTTCAATGCAGTTTCTAATCTAAACACGAAACATTTACTTTTGGTTTACAGGTGGATTTACTCATAATGGATGTACTTCATTTTCGGATTTCGAATGGCTGGTTGAAACTTTTGGCATGCACAACGTCAATCATATTGATAGCATCTTTAATGACTGAAGTTCGGGGTCACATGAGAGGTCCTCATCATCCTCGAAGCACTCCCATTGCGTCTCACTCATCTAACCAAAATCATGGACATCAACATTATGTTCCTCGGGGATCACCTTCTGGTGAACCGGCACCAATTCTCACTCACGATAAGCAGTTACTGCACGACAAAGAGTGAGGAATGCTTCTATTATATGCAGACAATTGCATAAATTGCTTAGCATGATCCGTGGCAAATTTCAACAGTCCACTTGAGAGATACTATTAATTACTAATTACAAACATGTCTCATGCATACGAATCGCACGAAAGATAAAAGAAATCACCTGTATTGCACAAAGCTATTATGCCGGATGGTTGTAGTTTATTTTATTGTTTCTTGTTTTTCAGGCACTTGAAAGAAGACATAGGTGAGTGGATTGTTGAGGATGGGAAAGAAATGACTCCAGAAGAAATGGAATTTCATTATTTCAAGTAAAGTTGCATATTAAAAATTCTCTCTTCTTCTTGGTAGCGAGAAACCAAAAGTCAGTAAAAAATCTCCTTGTTTCAGAATGCACGACTACGATAACAACAGTATGCTGGACGGACTAGAAATCCTTCAAGCTATTTCTCACATACTTCCAATGACAGAGGTGGACGGAGATGAGCCTGCGAGTACAATCGACCTCACCAGTCCACGAAGTCACAGTCATTCCACTTCAGAAAACGCATTACCGAAAAAACTGAGCAAAGAAGAAGCGATTCTGCAGAGACAGGAAGACTTTGATTACTACATTGGTGAGGAAGATGTTAATTTGAAAATTCCGAGAGTTAATTTGATTCCTCTTAACCCACCAATAAAGTTCCCTTCTTGTAATGAGGTCGAGTGTAATCTCATTAAATTCTGCTTTTTTAATCAACAGACTTAATTGACAAGGTACTAGAAGAAGATGACATGAACAAGGTACAAGAGAATACCAGCTGCCCTAAGTTCCAGAAGGTTGAGTTCTAATTTCTTTTCTGTTCATTCCAGGATGGATACTTGAGCTATTTCGAATATGTTGTTGGACGACGAAGGGAAGAGAAAAAGGAAAAGGCTTTACACTCATCAAATCCAAAGCTGTAAATCTCCTTGTTGCTGGAACTGTTTAACGTGTTAAATGCTCCAGATTGCAGAAGTTGTTTTCTAGCTATTCCTACTGAAGGGCAGGCTTTTGATTGAATTTGTACCAAAATAACCATTGAAATTATTGAAAATTAACTGATAATAATAAAAGTCAACAATATTCTTTATTTTGTCAACTTGCAACAGAAACTAACAATGCGTGAATTGCTCTCTTTTATACCACATTTCATGGAAGGAATCGATTAGCTGCATATTTACAACCGATTTTGTGACAGGAGGTCTATTTGCATTGGATGCCAGTAAAAATATAAGTTAGTCCGCTGCTATATTAGATTATTAACTAACCAAGTAATTCCTAACTCCACTTGTTCACTAACTATTTAGACTACAGAGTAAAATATTTTAAATCTTAAATAAGTTATCGTCAGCTCATAAGAAATATCATACATCTGGTTGACTCCGTAATTAACCGTTCCGTTCCGTTAATGTAAGGCCACACAGTCACGTGTATTTAAGGCAGAGAGAAGAACAAGTTCGATTGGTAGCTTTACACTGATCTACCTAAAATATTAAAAGACTAACTAGCCGAACCTTATCTACCTTATCCAAATAATATTTAATTGTTCCAAAACTAACAATTTATGTACATACAAAATACAAATGGGTGTCCATTTTTCTTCCTCTATTAAAACAACATACGATAGAAAATTAACTGGTTTAAGTGGCACAACCAATCTCTCTAGTTATTACTCAGTATTTCTAACTATCGATGTGTACATACTCGAAATTAAATATTAATGGCTTGGATTTGGCAGTCTTGAGAACGTCATGGTTGAATTAACTTCAGTACTTCTTGTGAGTCTCCTTATTTTACTTGAGGACCACAAATAGCCCTTTTCCATGTCATGAGAGTTTTTCTACTCCAAATCCAAACAATAAGAGCCGACCCAAAGCCAAGATTTGAGATATACCTGATGAATGAGACAAAACATATTATTAATCCTGTCGTAACTAGTTACGTCTGGTAAATGTAACTGTTTCTGACGTACCTAACGAGATACATGACAAACAAAGCTTCGTTGTCTTTCCTCTGAGATCCACTTGCGAAAATCGGCAACAAGACCCCTCCACTTGACAAAGGTGTGGAAATGTACAACAACGAAACGAGGAAGACGACTGCTGGAACGGTGTATAAGATTGAAAATACCCCAATCCGAGCCTGCAAAAAGAATTTGCATAACAAATCATCACTTCCTGCCAATACATAAAGACGTTTGCACGTAAAAATAGAATCCTTACCATTAGAATTTCTAGTCTTGCTGCTCCAGCTCGAATAACATTATTACTTATTTCATGACTCTGGTCCCATAACAAAGACCTCTGTCCCCCACTTGTAAAAACTTTATCACTTCCGGTTGAAGTCACTGTGGAAGATCGTTTAATCTCTCGTCGAATTCGGAACAATGCGAGGAAGCCCATGATGAAGAATAGCGTCCCGATCGCAATCAAAACCATCAACGGGTACATCCTGCAATTCAACAAAGAATTTATGTAAAACACATCTTTAAATATTTATTACGCACGACTGTTTGTTAGCATACATGAAGTATTGAAGTTCAGGTGACTTTTGAAGTCCAAGTGAACAGGGACCTGCCAAAGGATCTCCTTCAACATATCCCAGTGCTACAGCAGCCATCGTCATGAAAGCAGAGATGCCCCACGCAGAAAGATGAAAGTACAGCGAATAGGCTGCAATCGCTTCTCCTCCCCATTTGAGTCCAGCAGACAAGTACCACGTCAATGAGAGTAGAACCCACCTGCAAGTTTTCATCTCAGATTAGCTTCATTTACACTTTGCAACGAAAATAAACTACTGTATGTTATGAGTTCATGCTCCTCATTTACCACAAGTGTGACGCAAAAGTGAGGAAGTATGTGAACATGAAGAGTAATGTACAAGATGCCGATCCTGGACCCACAACGATAAATCCGTCACTACAGCTTATTTCTCCCATGCCGATCGCCTACAGAAAGAAAAACAAACTTTGGTTAAGGAAGCTTGTATACACACACACACTATATTTATACACTCGCATTAATGTTCCGACTAGAAAACTGATGACAGACTAATTACGATTACACTTCTAAATATTTTTGTACTCCAGTTACCCCAATAATGTAGCAAATTGCTAGAGCTGCATAACACACTGCCAAGTGCACGATCGCTCGTTCTGGATAGTGAAATCGGTTTGAATCCAGAACTGCTGTGATTATGGTAAATAGAGATGAGATCAAAGTGCTGGCTGCAACAACTCCTACGACAATCGCTGCCCCCTTCTTCTGCGTTGAGGAGAATAAATTACAAGGAGGTCCGCAGTCTTGTAACTTGTCTCCAATTGTGTGTTCAGGAATCTTCCAATCTGCTGGACACACTAGTTCTTTTTCTGAAATTCAGAAAAGTTTGTTACAAAATATTAATATTTCAGTTTATTTAGTGAAAAAACGTCTAGATTATATTGAATCCCACCTGTCGCAAGCTGGTGACCTCCAGGTGAAGGTGGAAGTCCCGGATGGTAAGTACCTCCATTTGTGAAATTGAGACCGGGATGAATAGATCCCGAATTAAATCCTGATCCGGGACTCTGAACTGAATCCACCTCAAGAGGAGCATTTCCATTCACACATAGTCCATTGTTGACGGGAAATCTGGAGCATTCCAAATATTCCGGCCATGGAAGTCCAAAGCTGTTAAGAAGTTTCTCACATCCCAAACGGGAAGTTTCGCATAAACTCCTACACGGTGGAAGTGCCTACAAGACAAAAATGGTTTTATTACAATTATATCTTGACAAGGATTGATTGGTGGGTGCCGTAATCAAAGCAATTCTTGTTGAGTTGTTGATACAATAAACCCGAGATTGGCGTCTTGCTACCTGAATACAATTTTTCTTGTGGCTGATTAAGCTATTTAATCGCATTTGACAGCGTGAGAACTACAGTTCATCATTAAGCTTCTTATTCTCTCTCTAAATAAATCTACCCACACAAATTCTCATTTTCTACATACACGAGCAAATACTCAAGATTGGATTAAGGAGAAAACCAGTTCTTAATCTCGAAAAAGAACAGAGAAAAATATTGTGGGGAAGACGTTTGATTAGAAATGGATTAATCAAGTGGTTCCAATCTTTTTGTGTGTCGAGGCACATCCAAATTGATAATAGACTGAGATAATGCAAATAATGAGTAGTTTTCAAAAGTTGGAACTGCGCAAGAGACTAAAGCAGCTCTCAAGTCAGTAACTATCACCTACTTAGCACATTCAAAACTACGAATCTAAATAATTTTTAATAATATTCAATCAACTTTCAGTTGCGGTAGGCTGTGCTTGTGCTGTAGATGGTAGCCTCACAATCATTAAAATAAAATACACTCCTCCGTCACCGGTTTTATAGCGAAACTACTAATTACACTTGGATTTTTGAATTTTAATTTATTGTAGAATCATTAAATATCCATTAAGTTAGAGTCTGAGTATACCCTTTTTCCTCTGCACAAATGATATAAGTTTTGTTTTAGTAGTTCCCAGCCTCAAGCCTTTTTGTATTCGTTATTATTACTTTTCTTACGGCAAGTTTTATCTGCTCGCAACTTTTCTACACGTTTGATTAAACAGTTACTAACTACACATATGCAGTCACACAGTTGGTTCATGGGAAAAAGCCAAACCCAATGATTTCTTTATCTCAAAGACTATACTTACGTAACTTCAACTTTCAATTTGAGAAATTCACTTTTGCTTTTTCAGCTTAACTTCCTGTGTCAAGTCTCAACTCTTCCTACTCAAGATATGAAGCAATTTACTCACAGGACTTGTAACTCAACTCCCTAATTAATTGTTCTCCCTCATTTACTCGAATTTAATGACGAGTTAAATCCGGTTTTTTGCTAAACTTGTTCCAGGCACAATTTCATATTGTGACTACTCACATTTGAAAGACACTAGACAGGTAAAAAAGCATTCTAATACTCTAAAACACGCGATTTGTGGTCTCGTAGTCTCATTTCTAGAACTCCCGAGGAAAGGTGAGTTTGAACATTTTTCAAATCCCCGTATAAACTAATTACAGTCTAGGCGGAGTGAGGATTATCCGATTACACGATAAAAGAACTACTACCGAAATGATTCTTAGAGTTTTTAGGGGAAAAAAGTGTGCAATAACACTTAATGGTTCTCAGGCTTAGTTCTAACAGTTAAAATTGAATTTATCTTATTGTAATTATGTAGATGAAAGGTATAATATCACTTGCACACGGTTAATCGTAGATATTGCGTGACTTACCTCATGCAAGATGTTACACACAGGAGCGAACAAGGCGCAAAGGAAAATCTTTAGGGACGGACTACATGAAACCTGTAAATTACAATGTACATACAATATTGTGAGAAATCTCATTTCTCGAACCAATTTGAAGTTAATTGTGTGCATTTAGAACCTTCACTAGGGCGTAGTACTGGTGGGCTTCGTATCCAGCTTGTTCTTGGGTGGCGTGTCCCATGAGATTTGGCAAAATAGTTTCATTGTACGGCATATCAAGGCACATTGGAATTGTCACTGCTTCGCATCTCCCACTCGTCTTGGGATTTCTGTGGAGATGGTCACTTCCACTTTGATGAAGGAAATCTCCTGTGGATAATCCATCTGGACCTCCTCGACCACCACCGGTCATTGTTGCAGCCCATCCTCCACCTCCACTCCCCAGCAGAATAATGGACAACACACATAAACAATATCGCGAGGAGGAGGTCCGCTTAATCTGATTCATTTTTATGACTCTTTGTAAATTCGCTCACAGACTGCACTCCCTAAACTTTTTGCCACGTTTTATTCTCTCCTTTTAATTGCAATCTCAGGTATTCTAGGAGACAATGGGGATGTCTTGTCTCCACACTCAGTCTTTCTGATCTTCATTTTCCATCTTCTTCGAGATTTTAAGGTCTTTCAGGCTTCTTCCCATCGTTGGCACAATAGGCTAGGCACAGAAGGTGAGATGAGACTTGAATCTGTTTAGATATGCGAAGAGTCTCTCTTTCAAAATCTGTAAAAAGAGAAAAGATGGTTGTCACTATTGTGGGTTCGCAAATGTCATGTTTTCCGTACACAATCCATCTTTGTTTGTGGAGGAATGATTTTTGGTTTTCATTGGCAAGGTAAGAGTGGCTGAGTGAAACAATCGAGTGAAATGGAGATAAAAGGGGAATTGAATATAAAAATCACGATCAACTGCGAAAAGGCGAACCCTTCTTGTTCTTCGGGGAAGAAGAATTAAGCAAGACTGTAAATCGTCTTAGAAGAGTTGTTCTGTCAAGTAAGTAAAAGCGACGGCATGGACCAATCTAATGGTATCATGTCATGCCTTCGTGATGTAATGTGATGATGGTGCGAGATCCCGTGTCATAAAAACCGTGAGGACATGCTTGTAATGGTAATTTTTATCACTTGAATCGGAATTCCTCCGAGGAGTTTCGCAGGACAAACAAAATTTTATGTTCTTCACCATCAATTTAATTTTGCTCACAAGGAATGCGTTTTATTAGCCTTCGTCTCCCTTGCGAATCCCATTAGCGTTAAATGCCTGTTAAGTTAAAGACGTCAATAAAACTGATAAAATGTAAATAAACGAAGAAACTTGTGCAAATACTTTTCTACTGGGATGCAAGATGACTTTGATGACTTGATAGACTTTAATGTGCCTTTTTAAAGCAGGAGACGTGGGGTGTCATATGCCTCCTGAGTATTCATGAGGAGGATACGAAACAAGTGCCAGCAACAATGCTTGTGAAGCTGGCACAAGAAACGGTGAATTTAAATACTCATCTTGATATCAGCTAATTAATGCAAATGCTCGAGAGGTATTTGGCTTTTGAAGACTTAGAAAAGCTAATGCACCTAAGCCGCAATATTCTTAAATACATCATTCAAGCTTAAGTTGTGTTTAAGAGGCTGAGACAAACTTAAGTTCAGCTGTCATGTGGTTCCTTCACTTAACAGTTTATTCCTATTAGCTGTGAATCTAATAAGTAACTACGTTTATTCAACACCATTTCCAACCTTCGGCTTAAATGGATGTGCATACCTTTTGTGTGCATGATACTTAAGTATTTTAAAATCTATCCCAAGATTATTCAACCCCGTGTAATGCGTGCAGGACTGATGATGAGAAGTTGGCAAAAACATCCGTTCAAAGCCAGAAGGTTTATCAAAACACACACACGAGCACACATTAATACCAAATGAACCTCTCCCTCTCATCTCGTTCTGAAGTCTAAAGTCATTTCACATTAAAGTATAGTAAGCTCGTTGAAGCGCATTGTTCTTCTTCAAATCCATTAAACGAGAGCAACGTGACTGCCAAAAAGATTGGGCAAATTATAAGCTCTTTCAAGAAATCGAATGTCCAGTGGTTGAAGATGAAGGGAGTTATCGAAATGAAGAATGAGCTTCTCTCATGAGATGAAGAGAGTGTTTCAGGGTGTACCATGTAATTATCTACCTACGAGAACTTTTTTGCTTTTTACTTCCAATCGTCTATCGTGATTGATGATGTAACACGTATTCTCGTAATTTACCAGCCTGCTCCTTCGTTTCATCCCAAATTACTTGGGCAAATATGAAAACGCACAAGAAAAGCGGAGGAATAAAAGGTCCTCTTTAGTCCAGATGGACGAACTTCGTCTTGGGGTGATTGCGTTTTCTTAGAAAAGTACCCTTTTACAAGTTTTACCAGAGATGAAAATAAGATTCTTTCTTCTGCCACCCATCAGGAATGAGATGTGAGTAAGACGAGCAAACTCACTGTGACTGCAATAGCAGAACTTTTCACAAAATGCATAAAAACATTCCACGTTTTAAATTAAGAATACAAGAAGAAAGAATGCTCGTTTTAAATATTCTCCTATTATTGTACATTTCATTTGCCTTTCTCAAGGTTAACAAAGACGTAATATCAATGACCATACCTGGTAAAGAATTATTCTATTCTTCTCTACCCTTTTTCGTGACTTAGAAGATGAAGGCTACTACTACTGTTACTGTTCCTTTATGCAACGTTCATAAATATCTTTAAGAGATGCAATAAGCCTTCAGCTACACCTATAGATGCCATCATCATCCAAATAATTTTTCTGTTAGCCCCGAATCGCATTCCCATAGAATGTAAAAGATCTCTGGCGAACTTCATATAGTTAGCGAAACTGAGAGAACAATAACCTACAAGGGGTAGTTGGAGTGAAGCGATTCTCGTCCTTAAATCTGATATTTTGATCGCCAACAGAAATTTGATGCCGATACTGATCCATTATTACTCTTTCGGCGATCCTCAAAGGAATAATTTGCATCAGGTTTACACGAAGGACAAGTACACTCTTGTTCGTAATAATTAGATTATAATGCGACGCATTCTACTCCGCTTTTTATTCTGCTCTGGATTCATTTTTACAGGTTTGCACATTGGAATTTGAATTTCAGACTCATGACGCTGTATGCGTGTGATCTCTTATCTGGTTCTGTCAGTTCTGTGCATATCATTATTGTTATTTCTTGCTATTCATACACTATTATTGAGAGTAGGAGTGTGGAGGAAAGGTATAATTAATGTGACACATTTCATCGCAAGATATGTTTTAGGGCTAATTACGGCAAGTCTCAAATATGAAGTATTTCAATCGGACTGTATTATGACGACATGACTTTAATCCATCTTATCAAACAATTCACGTCAATTAATGCTCTTCCTACAAATACCGACCAACAATACAAACCTCTGATTCCTTCAAATCTGTAGAACTATTCGATTTTCAAAACTAAACTTTTAAACTTCTGACAATCAGTTATTTAAGACGTAAAACCACCTTAAAATAATAAAGCTCTAGCTAATGAAAGAAGCCCTAAAAGTATCCTTAAAAAGAAAGCTACTATTACAGCTTCAAGCTTGAACTGAAATTAATGGAACACAACCTCACATTGCTATATACTACACTTATCATGCTTACATTTCTAACCTCATTGTCGTAAGTAGTAGCATAAATGAACTACAACACAGTTATTAGATTCGCATGAATTAAACTTTATAGTACTGCTAATTCAACTGCTCTTCAGCCGTGGAGAGAGATGGCTGAAGAGTTCAATAACAATATGATAAAGAATTGTGTGCTAAAATCCTAACGGTTTAACATTTAGAACATAAAATAATTCAGTTCAATGCCGATTTCAAATACCGATACACCAAAGACGCGGTAGTTCAGAAAGTAAATGAGATTAACATGATATAGTGTCAAACATGAATTCATAATTCATGTCATGTAGGAATGGCCCTTTGTACAGATACTTAGATGCTCCTCGCACCTTCAGGTTTTACATCAACCAGGCACATTAATTAAAAACGACATGTTCACGTATGTCGGGAGGCCAATTAATTCACGAGAAACATCCGAAACTCGAATAACAATGACTCCCAAAGCATTTCTCATTCTCATTACACTACATTGTTATTTAAAATTTTACAAATTAACTTGCTGAAACACTCCAGTCCATTGCATGACTTTAATAAAGCTCATTTTTGGAAAGCACATTTTTCATTTATCCTTCATATGTTCGTAAAGTGATGAATGCCAGCCCACATTAATTAGTTATAAATTAATCAAATTAATTGTTACCTCTTAATTATGAATGTGACCAGGTGTTTTTGTGGCTCCACGTTTCCAAATAAGTGTCCTTCATACGGTTTTTCCAAACGTCGCATGCAATAACATCGGTTGTGTCACAATCTCACGTTATTTTTGAATAAGTTATCTCATATACAGTCAAACATCTCTTGCGATTGAACACTATTCTGTGAATATTTTACAACTAGGAATTCACGGAAGACAGCACTGTATGTTTAGTCAATAATAAAAACGTCCCCAAACAAGTTGCTTTTAAACTTTCTTAGCCGAAATAAAATTGATCGGTAGTATGATCGGTTCCACAGTTCCTGATTGAAAGTTCATCACTCGAAGGGCTTAAGTCAACCTCCCATTAGAATATACTTCACAAGGAATAAAAATATATTTTCGTTAACGGCTATTTCTTTCTTGTTGATGATTTGCAAGTAAAATGAGGACACTCGTAGGCACCCATTAATTGTTCTGGCTGAGGTATGAGCCAGATATTCTGGTGTAGGCACCAAAATTATGACATCTACCCTCACAGGACAATGTCCATTTAGATTTAATGCTTCTTAGCAAATCAAACAACGAAACAACCCCCAAAAGTGAAGTCACCTTTGAATTGAAAACAGGTTGAGCAGTGTGTTCAGCCTGACCATCATCAGCTGCCGAGAGAGTTCTGTTAAATGTTACAATTGAATCCGGTCCGTCGTTCTGACAAAAGTAAACTAACTACCAAGTCTAATAGCAGTTGGTGGTGAGACTGACGGATGCTTGAGTTGTTAAATCCAATCTAAACATGTAGTCAACGGTGTTCCTTATGCGAAAAACACATTGCTTTTTAATGCTTTTGTTGCACTTCTTTTGCACACTCTCAATATATACTCAACTCTAAAACTCGATAGCAAGGAGTCCATCGTAGAAGGAGTTTGTGTAAGGAAACCATACACATGCATTAAACGAGAGAGGAATGAAAGAAAGAAGTCTTAGAAGGATAAAAGAACCTCGTCTTTCTTATAAACAAGCCTAGTTTACTTAACTATGGGTATTATGGGCAGAATCATGGTCTTCCAAGGCACATATAGATAAAAGCATTATATACACAACTTCATCATACATACATCTGGTTTAGTGCGAGAGAGGAAGATGAGCTTACAGCTTATAGCGATACGAGTTACGTATAAAGATTGTGAAGGATATAAATTGTAATATAAGGGCATAAGGGGGAGAGAGGTATGAAATGGAGTTCAGGATATGTTTATTGCTACTAGCTGTTTGGTCGTTGTGTATCACCGAATTCATTATCACGGAAGATGAGATAGGAGAATAAGCTTACAGGGTTGGTTCGTGTGTTAAAAGATTACAGAACATACCGAAAGGGTTGTTTGTTGGTGGATGCTCGAGGCTAAAAAAATGGACCGTTTGCTTGTTGGCGTGCATGGAGGTAGATGGAAGGATTCTTCTATTTCTTTGTTGCTTTTTGCTCAGCAATCAGGATCACCGATGGTCAATTGTCATCACAAGGTGGTTTCATGCCCAAGATATATTTCGAAATAAAAAAATGAGAGAGTTGTCCCCACAGCAAGAGTGTATTAATTGAATTCTCGGTGTTTGCGATCGGTAGAGAAAAAAGATAACTTCGGGATACGGTCTCAAAAACGTGGATACCAAGATTAATCCCAAGTATTCCCAAGTACAAAATACTCCAAGCAGACGCTGTAACGAAATCCCTTTATTGCCCTCCTTCTCATCAATAAATTGTTGGAAATTCAGAAGTTTTTGAATGTGTAATAGAAAATGGGATTGGGAATAGGCTGGTAGGTTGTACTTTAACTCTTAAACTCTGTCATGTGAACACGGCTAAATTATAGTTCAAAACTATTAATTGCAAATGAAACTGTTATAGTATTGTTTTAATTTTAATAGACTTCCAGTTGTATGTGGGTTTCATAATTGCATCTAGGTTGGATATGCTAAATGAATATGTAATAAATAATTCAACAGTAGATTATGGCACTAGATAAAATAAGTTACGGTGACCAGACGTACTAGTTTTACTAGTACTGTACTAGTTTTGAGGACCCCGTACTACCACTGGTAGTACAGTACTAGTTTGAAGCTAAGTGTACTACTTGTACTAGTTTTAAAAATTTGGATTTTTAAATGAAAGATCATGAAAACAAATTCATCAAAGTGGGTACGTGTGATGATTTTGGCTCACGAGAGCCATCGGTTGGCTATAAACAT
>JAQGBV010001083.1:0-18223 GCA_034698685.1 Isotomurus pseudopalustris
ATGATAATTTAGACTAATTAAGAGTAGGTACTATTGAAAGTGTCTAGCGCTTTCTAAGACACAGAAAAGCTCATTTGAATCATCACTTCGGAGATTTAGTTTATGAGCTCAAAGCTAACTCATGTCTAGGCTTAGAGCTTATGTGCAGTAGTAATTACGATTTACGATCATGGGTAATTATACGCTATTGTTCTTCTCCTTATCTTGTGGTAGGACAAAAAGAGCAACTTCAAACTTAAGGTCGTTTGATATTTTTTTATAAACAACATTTGTGTAACCGGTATCACTTATCAATCACCAATCATCGTGACTAATGAATGTATGGGCGTGTGACTACATCCTGGTGACTAGGTTCAGAGGTCCTAACTTCAAACTTCAATTACCAATATAGCCTGTATTGATGTATGTTAGTAGTGATACGGTTCCGAAGTACGTATCGCCGTTCATTATTGGACGATTGCATGAAGTACTCAAGTTGATATATCTATATTAATTAAGGTGTTTATGTAATTGGCCTAGAAATATACAGATAGACGTAATTGAATCATTCACTGCTTTCGGTACGTGCCGTGCTAACCGAATTCGGTATAAATATGGACGACATGTGCAATTGCACTTCACTTTACGCTTGCACTTGTGTCGTGTCAACTAACTACTACAGTGAACTCGAAGCAAACTAAACCTTCCTAAAATGTCTATCGCTGGAAAGTACAACCTTATCTCTAGCCCTGACGATGCTGCATGGGACAAATATCTCATCGAAGTCGGTAAGAATCTCAAGTTTCTCTACTAGTCGCATAGTGTATTATGATCCGAATTTGTTGCTAACTTGTGACCTCTGCAGGAGTCAGCGATGCTCACCGAGAAGCCGGAAGGATGGTGAAGCCTGCTGTCGAGATCATCGAGGCTGGAGGAAAGATTACCATCAAGACCACATCTGAGTTGAAAAACATGGAAATGACTTTCGAACTCGGAAAGGAATTCGATGAACCCACCGCTGACAACAGGACTGCCAAGGTACTCACCCGATTCACTTTTACATGGATGCGAAATACTTGTGAAACAGATTTCTAATATTCTTTGCTATTGACAGACTACTTTCACCAAGGATGGCAACAAGCTCATCCAAGTCCAGAAGTTGGGAGGAAAGTCTGCCCAGACTGTTCGAGAATTCACTGCTGATGGCATGAACGCCACTTTCTCCGCCAACGGAGTCACTGCCGTCAGGAAGTACAAGAGGGTGAGCCATTTTGTTTAAGATGCCAAATTATTATTTTCATATCATGTTTTTATTCATATTTAATATTCATGCAGGTGTAAACTCTTCTGCTGATTCGACTGTGCAATTAAATCGAAATTCGTATGAATCAAAGAAATAAAATCTAACTCTGATTCAAAATAACACAACTTGATCTCTTATTTCATGAAATGCATAATACGTGAAACTATGAAATTCGTAGGATTATAAAAACCGTATTTTTCCAAGAAACCTGTCCAATCTGCTAAAATGACAAAAAGCACAATATTTTTTTAAAAATCGAAAAGTATTTTTTATTCATATGAACTATGATCTGACAACGATTGAGGTTTAGTCGTTTGTTCAAGACCAACAATACAAGGGTAGGACACGGTACAGAGTTCAGTGGTGAAAACCCCAGCAAATAATTATCTTCTGATGACCAAAGCCTATTTGTTTCAAATCAACTGTGCACACCGTAAAATTATCACTAAAACTTGTCGAAGTGTTGTTACTGTCGCGCAGTAGATATCGCCTTTGTAAATTGATAAACGATTGATTAGGAATCAGCGATATACTTTCAGCAGCATCTACTTTAATTGGACGCCTGGAAATTACCAATCACCTTACACAAAAAGTCATTACCTTTGGAAAATCCTGAGTCCTGAGTAAGATATCTCTTGAAACGACACCGAATAAAAACTGAAGTCTGCAAAGCCCTCAATGTCATTTATGGTTTGGTTGCAGAAGAAAGAGAACCTAGGAATTTAAAAATACTGGAAGTATGAAGTACTTCATTGCATTATTTGCATGTGCATTGGCTGTAGTCAGCACTTCAGCAGACATTCTTACGAATCCAGCGTACGTGCAATGGTACGAAGATCAAAACCGACCTCTTGAAGGTGAAGAGACTTATGTCACTATCAAGAACGGTACCATCCGTGGAACTACATTCCAAGACTCAGTGAACAACGCAACCATCTACGCATATTTGAGTATTCCTTATGCAAAACCACCAGTTGGACAGTTGAGGTTTAAGGTACGTCATCAGCTTTACACTATTGAGAAACAATGCGATTAGAAATAGGATTTCAATTGTTCACTCTTTTTATCCTACAGCCACCTCAAGAAGCTGATGCATGGGAAGGAGTTCTGGATGGAACTCAGCATCCACCTGCGTGTGCCCAATTTTTAACGAATTTAACAGTAGCGCAAGAAGATTGCTTATTCCTTAGCGTTTACACGAGAAGGGTACTTAAGCTATTGGAATAGATGAGAATCTCATTGAGGAGGAAATTAGGAGATAATCATTTGTATTTACAATTTAGAATGTTAATTCTTCTGGAAACCCTTTGCCTGTGATGTTTTGGATTCATGGAGGTATTAAAATTAACATTCATAAAAATCATATAAAATGTACAGTTGTTAAATGCAGCAGGCCTGCCTTCAATATGCGAAATTTTAAAAATCTTTATCTGCTTTTTCACCAATTAATTTGCACTTTAAAGTAAAAATTGCTGGCTGAAAACTTGCAATAATAATTCTTGAACTGACCAAAACACGGATTGGATTAACTTGAATTTCAGGAGGATTCCTTCTCGGACAAACCAGCTATTATGATTCAAAGAAACTATTGGCTGAAGAAGTTGTTCTTGTCACAGTCCAGTAAGTACAATTAGTTAGGTCTTATTGTGCAAGTCTTCTGGTGCTCCTTTCGGAGTTTTTGGACAGAATAATTAGGATTAAAATTCATGTCTTGTTTTAATCAGGTATCGTCTTGGACCTCTCGGATTCTTCTCTTCCGGAGATGATCTCATCCCTGCCAACAATGGAATGAAAGATATGGTCTTGGGTCTTAAATGGGTGCAAGAAAATATCGCAGCTTTCGGTGGAGATCCAAATCAAGTCACTATTTTCGGAGAAAGTGCAGGTACATAATCTAAAGCATAAAAGGCTATAGCTCTATCTCCATTCTCTACAATGTTGATTAATTATTTGTTCCAGGAGGAGCATCGGCGATATTTTTACTGACCTCTCCTCTCACTAAAGGTGATTTTACACATCAATCCATCTTACTTCAAATCTTTTATTGTCGTATCGTTGAATTCAAATAACCTAATCAGTACAATAGCTCTTGTCACTTTAAAAGTTTGATACAGCGTGTAGCATAGCACGCAAAACACTTCACATGCATAATTTTCGTTACAGGGTTATTCAACAGAGTTGCAGCAATCAGTGGTACATCGTTGGCAGAATGGTCTGTCGAAAGAAGACCACTCGAAACAATGGTCAAAGTTAGTGAGTTTTTGGAGTGCGACACAACCAACACCACTACTATGTACAATTGTCTGATGCAACAAGAGTGGGGATACATTTCTCAAGCTCATTTCTACGTGCTGGTTAGTGTTTAATGGATGAGAAACTTAGTTCTTAATTCATGGAGCCAAATGAAACGCGACAATAAATATTACATTTCAGCTCGGAGAACAGGGCGGAAACCTAAGAGCCTTGATTCCTGGAGCGTCCGTTGTAGTCGAAGGAAATATTCCTGGAGCTTTCATGCCTCAGGAGCCTTTAGCTATGCTGGAAACAGGAGAGCTGCCTAATCCAGATGCTCAAGTTCTCATCGGAGCGAATCAACAGGAAGGCAGCTTTGTGCTTGCTGCAGCTTACCTTCTTAAATTGGGACATGGAGATCTTCTCAATGACACAACATACGTCAATGATCACCTCATCGGAGATCTCCTTGCTACGTGGAACATTGACGACTCACAGAATGGAGGATCTATCTCTCAAGCTCTGGCTCTCGGCTTCTTACCACCAGGCCCCAGGACGGACTTCAGTTCTTTCACCTACGAACTGATTGACGTAATTTCATGTTCCAAAATTAGAGTATCTACCTACATACGATGGTCATAACGATGAATCTTGTTTGATTTGTAGCTGGTCAGTGTTTTATTCATGAAGGCACCTGTTCTCCGAACTGCAGAAATTCTTAGCCGAAGGTTGCCTGCAGTTTACCTCTACTCTTTTGAGCACTACGGAGAGATCAGTCTCTATACGACTATTTTTGAACTCATGCGAGAAATCGTTGGAGATCTTGTGCCAATTCCACCATTCGCTGGAGGTAATTTGATCAACTTATCGATAAGGCAGTATAGATAAAAGTTCTGAAGCTTGACCACGGTGTTGTGAGAAATCTCAACGGACCTTGAATCTTACTGACAGCTGTACACGAAATTGAAATATTTACACAATGAAATTCCTTTTTCCAGGAATCACTCACGCTGATGATATTATGTACATGTTCACTCAGCCTACTCCTCAGAACGCTGAAGATTCCGCATTTTCTCAAATCTGGTGCAAGTTCTTCACGAACTTCGCAGCAACCGGGTAAGTCATTGATGACAGACATGAATGACTTTATGAAATTGCATTACAACTAACTACACGTTACATTCAAATGTTAGCACACCTACTCCTACCGCTACCCCTCAATATCCAGTGTGGCCTGCTTTCAACCTCGATAATCTTTCCTACATGAAAGTGACAGCAACTCCGTCAGTGCAGAAATATTATCCTTCTTCTTGGCAGCAAGGAACTCCACTTAAGAAGTAATTCACTCGTTCAGACTCAAATTGTGTGATTTCTTAATCTACGCTGACAAACTGCAGCTTTTCTGCTAAATCTTTAATAAAGTCTTTGAATTCAAATCGCATATTAACACATCCTGCGTTGTGAACACCAAGTTCATCACTTCTCTCATCAATCATCCTTATAGTCCAACCCGTTTGTTCAAATGCCAGTCTTAAACTGGAATCGCTAATCTCTCAAAATAGTTTCAATTTGCTGTGGGCTTGACTTCTGTTGACTTCTGTATCTAATCAGTTGGAAATGTTGGTTGTCTGTCATGTCTGTCAAGATTTCAAGAACATAATTGAGGGGGATGGGACTTCAATGGGATGGTCTAAATACTTTGGATAATTTAGGATTAGTAATACTTCATTTAGGCTTCATTGTCTGGAGGGTGCTCACACGCTAAATCAAAATGGGGTTACGTTCATATTTAATCCTTAGCATTTTGTTGCTCAGCAAGGGTTTCCAAATAGACGCACAAACTGATGAGTTCCTTTACGACTACTTTCCAGATGGATTTATGTGGGGAACTGCCACATCTGCATACCAAATTGAAGGAGCTTGGAATGAAGACGGTACGAGGGACACAAAGATTGCTCTAAAAATATGGATATAATATGGAAAGTAGTACTGATAATATCTTATTTACTAAACAGGTAAGGGACCTACAAACTGGGACTTCTGGAGTCACGAAAATAACGGATCTAATGTTGTAAACAGAGACAATGGAGACGTAGCATGCGATTCTTATCACCGATACATGGACGATATCCGACTATTGAAGAACATGGGGGTAATGCGAGACTAGATTCGGAAACTTTTAATATTTGTATGAGTTGAATGAAGAGATATTTTGTAAATATCGTGTGTCTCATTCCGCTTCAGGCTCAATTCTACCGTTTTTCTCTGTCGTGGGCAAGAATAGTTCCCACAGGGCGTGTTGCTGATGGAGTAAATCAAGCTGGAATCGATCATTACAACGAAGTGATCGACGCTCTGATTGCGGAAGGAATCGCACCCTTCGTAACCCTCTACCATTGGGACCTTCCAATGCCTCTCACTGACGACGGAAGCTGGCTGAACGAAACTATCGTACATCACTTTAGGGACTACGCCAGAGTTGTATTCGAAAACTTCGGGGATCGAGTGAAATTGTGGCTGACTTTTAACGAGCCTCATGTCTTCTGTCCGTCTGAGTGGACTTATGCTGAACACGATTTCTTCCAAGACCCTCCAGTGAAGCCTTACGTGTGTGCTCATAATGTCGTCAAGTCTCATGCCCTTGCTTACCGACTCTACGATGCGATGTTCAGGCAAGAGCAAAATGGAAAAGTTGGAATCACTCTGAATTGTGACTGGCCTGAGCCTAAGAATCTAACCGATCCTACTCATGTGGAAGCTTCCGACCGTTCTATGCATTTTCATGTGAGTCATACGTGCAACTTAAATTTAGTTTAACGTAAATCACATCACAATATTATTGTGCAATTAAACTGTAGTATGGGTGGTGGGCTAATCCTCTTCTACACGGAGAGTATCCTCCAATAATGAGAGAAGTAATCGACCGGAAAAGTGAAGAGGAAGGAAGAAACTCGTCCAGGCTGCCAACATTTGATGCTGAGTGGACTAACACGATTAATGGTAGAAAAGGATGATGAGAGGATAAAATAATGAGCAAATGCTTTTCAAATTTTGATTGGGAAACCCTCAGGAACTTTGGACTTTTTGGGACTCAACCATTACTTTTCGTACCTGGTTCTTCCTGACACTGACGGTGAAAGCACTTGGTTGGATGGAGATGCGGATATCAAACAGGAGTATGATCCATCATGGAACACCACAGCCACTGGATGGCCAATAACGCCTTTCGGTCTCAGGAAAGTAATAACCTGGATCTCTAAGCAGTACGACTTCCCCATTTACATCACGGAGAATGGTTATGGAGGCTGGGAAGATGATGGAATCGACGATCCTATACGGCAAGAATTCTACAAGCAGTATGTGAACAATGTGCTGAAGTCTATAAAGTTGGATGGCTCAGATGTGCGAGGATATGCTGCGTGGTCTTTAATCGACAATTACGAGTGGGCTTCTGGATACTCGTGAGTGCTCAAATGAGATGCGGCCTTTCACGTTTCGCGTAAAAATGCGTATAAGTTAACTCTCTAACTGATGGTTGTTTGTGACTTTAGGATTCGATTCGGAGTTAACCATGTGAATTACACGACTCTTGAACGAACTCCGAAGAACTCTGCAAACTACCTGAAGCAAGTATTTGCGGACAATGGATTTCCTCCAACCAAATGAACAACCATGAGAATTTTTGATTAAAAAGAATAAAAAGATGTTTCAGTTTATTATTATGTTTCAGAATAACTTAAATCCGCTAAGAATTTTTATTAAAGTACGTGGATCTTGGAACAGCAATTCTTGTTCCTGAACTACCCTCTCCCCGTATTTAAGTTTTTTCTTCTCATTTCATCAAATGTCTTGTTAATGACAATGAAATTCGCTCGCCACTTTTGATTTACTGAATTCAGATGAGCAACCTTCTTTAAGAGATCTGGGATCTTGTTAGTTTCAATCTCTAGGAGTCTGATGTTCACAGACCCCGTTTCGTCAAGTACTGCGGTCATGTCAGCGCGGATGGTGCTAATTTCTTTTTCCATCTTATTTTGCTCGGAAAACAAGTAACTGATATCATTCTCAATGTATTTCAGCTTACTTTGGGTTATATTCATGTCCTTCTTGAGCTTGGCAAGTTCTGAAGCTAAAGATGCGATTGTGAACTCATAGTTTTCTAAGATTAAGAAAAATACTTTTATTAATTTCTACTATGTATGCTTTGACTGGCCACGTTAGACATTACCTGCTTCGATAGTTCCTACTCTAATTTCCAGCGAATCAACTCTTTGGGGCAAAGTTCCCGCAGGCAACGGACGGATAGCTGCAACTGCAGCTCCGTTTGCACCAGAAAGTAGACTACAGAAAATCCATGCTAAGATCAGATCTCCAGCTAGGGTCTTGGATGCAAGAGACGTGGATTCAATTTTAGACACCATTTTGATTCAACTATATTTAATACCAACTTGTTGAAAGTATTCTAGGCAGAACGAACGAGTTACTAATGCATATTTCGTTTTGTTTGTTCATTTTATATTAATAGCGATCAACTATTTGTTCCGCAAACCAGTCGCGTGCAGGCCTTGTCCTTAAACCTTGCGCGTCTGCTTTTGTGACTAATAATAATGGAGAAAAAACCATACATATAACGCATTTCGTAGATTATGATTCATATTTTGTCAGATTTGCTTGTCTGGAAAGCATACAAAATCGTATGAATTTGTCATACGACTTTTGTTCCCACAATGGTAATTTAAATCGTAAAATGCAGATGCGTATTGCGTATACATAGAAAAATCTGAATCACTTCAGTGTACCTTTAATCATAAAAATTACTCTGATTGTGACTCACTTCAGTATTAACGTGAATACTCAATGACTCAATTAAACATACACTAACACTACGAAGCTAATTCGGCTAAGGTTTGTCGTGCCAGTGCGTGACAGCTGTAGGTGAATTCTTTAAGCACGTAAGGATGAGCGTTTCACGCATAGGAACAAAATAAGATGCGTGACGAATTACACAGGGGAGAGATGTTTAATTGCGCTACTTAGAAGTAATCAACAAACACTTTCCGATGTCAAGTACAAATTATAACGTAAGACTCGTGGAAAGTAATGATATTGTTTACTCCACGGTTTTTGTTACGGCTCATGAACCCCATGGATGTGTTGTTCATCATTTGCGTGCAGTGATTCACTATTACACGGAACATACTGACCGTACATCGTAAGATGAACCTATTCTCCATAGAAGGATTAAAATTCAAAAAGAATTACTAACAGTCTGCGCGTGCTGTATAAACAGTGAACTTTAAATCAGCTACGTGGAATAAATATGGAAAAACATCCGGGTTATAAACAAGTAAACATGAGGAGATTAATAAATATTATCAATTTTTATAAAATATTTACTAACACAATTCGTGTGCATCTTATTGAAATCAAAATTGTTGTGAAGCATACAAACTTAACATACATAACCACGTCGCTGTACGAACATTTACATTCGGGGAGGAGGTGGAATTGGACCACTGGGAGGGGGTGGCGGAACATGAGGCGGTGGAGGCGGAGGGTTGCCTCCCATCATTGGAGGAGGCGGAGGTGGTGGAAGCATTCGTCCTTTGTGTTCGATTTTGAAAGTACACTGCAAAAAGAATTGCTTGGTATCTTGGTTCCAAAATGTCCAAAATTTGGTCTCCGTCTATTAAGATAAAAGTTTAGTTTATTCTTGCTTGAAAAATTCACACGATGTGCTAATAAGTAAACACTGGTATAATACGCACCTTGTCAACCTCCCGACTTGGAACTTTAAATCCAATCGTCTCGTAAGGTTCAGCAGCAAAGAGAACGTACTGCCACTTGCGGTCTGGAGGTTCTACTCTCTGTTCATAAGCTGACATGAAACGATGTCTAGGAGCGATTCCATCAGCAATTTCTGGATAATCGATTTGAAACAAAAGTGACTGCTGGCCAGTTTCAGGATCACGTTGTTTTGTAACACGATATCCAGGTCGGCCAATTTTCACGAAACGCTTAGGTTCAACTCTTGGTTTATCTAGTGCTGGCTGAAAGATAAAAACGAATGCGTTGTAGCAAACACTTCATCAAACATACAACAATGAAATTATTGGCTTTCCTAAATTAACATTACCTGTGATGGAGCTTCCTTGGCTTCTTTAGCTGCTCGTCTAGCTAAATTTGCTTGATGCTTCTTTCCTTGTGTGTGAGCCAAATACGATCCCTCATTATTATGCAGTGTCAAACATAACTTGCACTCGTACGTTCCCAAATGATTCTTCATGAAGTACGGGTCCTTTGCCAGGTCAATAGTTTCCAACGCCAATTGACGTAGACGTTCCCTCCGGTCCCGATTCGTTTCGGACCATGACGCCACTCCTCCCGAACCAGTTTTTCCTCCAGCTCGATTCTGGAAGTCCATCTTGAACTGATTTTTATCTCCTGCAAATTTGAAACATCAATTTAGAATAAAGTTGTTTTCAAAGTTAAAGTTATCAAACATAGCATTGAAACTATTTGAAACAAAATAACTCACCTTGTCAGTTTCACTTGTAGTAAATTACTCGGAGAGAGTAGAGCTGTCCAAGTCAAAACGCTGCAGTAAATTCAGCACGCTGTTCACCGTCTAGTTTCTTTTCCGTGTCGAAAGAAGCCGAAATAATACACTTCAAAATCCGTGGAAAAAACTCGGTACTTCGGGGTAAGGTGCGTCAAGAAAGTAAAAGGCGCGAAATCTCAACCTCATTTAGTTGAATCTTGAATCAATGTTTACTAACACGCGCTTTTGCACGACAGACTTGTATACAAACTTGTGACAGCTGAAAGTTTCAAACTTTTCCCCATAATCCGATGATCTGAAATTAAAACTTTTCATACAATAAAATGGCAGACTTTTCATACTTCATTGAAAACGTGTGTCTGTTTTGCTTCAAGACACATAAGCAAGAATTTAGCGTGAAGAAGAATGGAAGAAAGAAGTCGAGGAATCAAAAGATTTTCATGTTTCTGTGTCAAATGTTGGATATTCATGGGGAACTTTCAGCCGAAGAATATGACTTTGTTAATGAGACTCTGCCGTTGTGTCAACACTGTTACAAAATGTTCGACGAATTGACTTCTCTAGTGCAGCAGTTGGAGACGATCGAATCTCAGATTAGGAACAGTGTTCAGGGCATCCAAGAAACCATTGTAAACTCGACGACAGAACTTGAAAGGAGTAACAGCAAGGGAAAGAAAAGTCATGTTTCGGTGTTTAGAAAATTGGTGATGGAGAAGGATGAACTGGAACGTGTTCAGAGTACAGAAAGTCCAAGGAGAAGAACGAAGAAAGCATGTAGCAAACAAAGCAAACCTGAGAGTAAGACACGATTCACGAGGGAGAAAAAGAGTGCAGGTACTGCTACTGTTAAGAACACTTATAACTTGCTCTTTCTAGAAAACTAATTGGCTCTGTGGTATTATAAACTAGAAACTGACGAAACCGGAGGAGAAGGAAGTGGCGCGATGGACACGGATTTTGACTTCGGAGACTACCATGAAGACCATGCGCCATATTCTGATGACCAATCCAGCGAAAACGACGAGCTAATTCACCCTGTTATCGTATCCTCTTCGTCTATAAAACATGAAAGGATAGGTCAGGAATCAGAGAGAGAAATGAGATCCAAACGTAAGCCTGTTGTTGTAGACTGGAGCGATTCATCGTCTTCCACTTCTGATGATGATAGTGCAAGTCCGGGCGAAAAACGAAGTTTGCTAGAGCGTGCCAAAAAGAGAACAAAAGTTATTGATAAGAAAACTTTCAAGTATAAAGAAGTAGAGAAGTACACAGAGAAGGGCAGATTACTTGTAGAAAGAACTAAAAAATGCAGAATTTGTGAAAAGGACATACCAACTGAACCAATTGCTCGAGAGCATTTTAAGAAAGAACACCCAGATGATCAAGCATATACCTGTCCTGAGTTTGGAGATGTGGGGGGTTGCGACTTCAAGACAAATTGGTATGGAGAAGTGAAGAAACACTTGATTCGTATGCATCCCATAGATATAATAGAGAAATATGATACGGAGAAAGTAGAAGAAAAGCAGAACTTGAGTATGGATGCGAGCCAGCCACGGCCTTATTTAGATCTACGGACTTTGACAAAATGTAGAGTGTGTTGCCAGCAATTCAAGACTTCTCCGATGCTCGTAAGACATGTAAAAATCTCACATCCAGGAGAAAAGCCATTTAGCTGTCGATTTGGATGTGAATTTTTCACCTCTCGTCCTAACCGTTTGAGAAAACACTTTCTTCGGTCTCATCCCCTCGAACCTTTAAATGATCCCAGAGAGACTGCTTCCCAGGCTAATATTTCCAAATTACCGGTAAACAGAAGAAAGAAGCGACGTCGGGAAGAAATCCTAAAGATTCAAGAAGCCAACCGGGCGAAGAAAGCTGAACTACTTGCTGAACGATTAAAAAAGAAGAAACAATCTCAGCCTAAACGAGAAATATCTACGTGGGACAAGCAGCTTACTTGCAGAATTTGCCAGTTTCAAGGGCAGAATGATTCCATGATGATGAACCATTTTTCGACAATGCATCCTGGTGTGAAGGCGTTTGTTTGTCTTGTTGGCGAAGAAGTAAATTGTCAATTTTCAACCATGTGGAGTTATGAAGTAAGGAAACATATTTTGAGATTGCATCCCAACCACCCTGTCGCCAGTAGGTTTGTGCCACGGAAGTCGAAAAATAATATCTTACAAGATGAAGTCGTATTTGAAGAAGCTGTAATTTCTGATAATGAAGTTTCAAATTGTAATGTTAGTGGAGGTGTAGAGGTTCACAATATGGAAACAGAAATTGTTTAAAGCGACCGGAATTGTAATTGGCTGTAGTTATGAAATATGAATTCAGCTGGGCTACTAAATATTAAGTGCTTAATTATAGTATTTATTTTGAAATTGATATATTATTTTTATGTTTTAAGTTTTCTATGTTACGCTGAGCCATTGTAAAATGTAAATTGTACATCGTAAAGAGGAGCTACAGGGTAAAACAAATACTAAACTGACTCTCTCGACTATTATAGAAAGATGATATCTGGTATTTACATGACTGTTATAAATAATTAAGGAAAAGGTACCTGTGTCTGTGTCTGCAGTCTATCCAACAGTTTTATTAAATTTTTGAAATTGTATCCTAAATTATTTAGAAAATAAAAATTTTTCCTTTCATAAATATGAAAATAAATAATTCCTATTCAACAATCACTTGATTTAAATGTCTTGTCTTGATCTTATAAACATAAATTATAAGACACGACTTGCAATAAGAATTTTCCCAGTCTACAAAATAGAGCATTAGTTGGAGTTCCAGAGTTATAATTCATTAGGTGACAGTTGATTTTTGTCTTACACTTTCATGTAACATCGTAATTTTATTTACCGTACAATTTAATTTAAACTTTTACAGTGTTTTTGCATCTAGCTCAATCGCCAATATTTATGATGGAGCATGTGAGCATGGAACAGGGAAAAAATTCAATAAATTTTAATTATGTAATTTGAGCATGGCTTCAGAACTTTCATGTGGCAAAGAAAAAGCAACTATCTAACGTAATGTATTTACACCGATGGTTCTTAGGCTGCTCTGCCATAACCCTTTTAGTGTAGTAAGTAGGTGCTCGTTACTGATCTTTGCAAAAAAGCTGGAAAATTGACCGCGTGTGATCTCATTTTCAGCGTGGAAAACCCTTGGTCATTTGTGTCGAAACAAAAACTCCAATAATTGACGCGTAATCATACTGATTCTAGAGATTTTCCTGTTCATCGGCATAGTTTAAAACAGTCTGGACTGTCTGGATCATTCTGCATGACAGCCAGTATGGCAAGCAGTGTCAAAGCTCAAATACTGTAAAAACTGCATGCAAAGGTAGCTTTCTGTGTTGATCTATCAAGAAGCAGGTTTTAGTTTTAAGTACCTTTGAGCAGGCGAATTTTTAACATCTGTAGTCTGAAGGCCTACAATTATTTTATTGACGTAAAATGTAAGATGTCTCACCTCAGTCATGCGTATTTTTTGTAAACCTGTTGCTCTTTACATTATTTCCAATTTACAAAAGTAAAATCATTTGCAAGTACTATACTACTTTAATTTTGAAATTAATGGAATTTTAATCGCAAGAAATCTCATAGGCCTTCCGTGCATTTACAATTAGTTTAAATCGTCAAGGTCTGTACAATTCATGCCGTATGTCTGTTGTCTGTGTTTCACTAGATTTATCAAAAGTTTTCCTTATTCTAGCAAGATTTTAATTTTATTTAATTTATCCGCGAGTGATATGGTAAACAAAATTTCCGTTTAAAATTACGAAAAACATACTGCAAAAGCTGTTTCGAGGAATTAATAAAATAAATATTTATTATGCTGATTATTATTGTATATAAAAGCTTTATAGCCAGTTGTAGTCGACTTCGTGGGAAAATGATATTATCCGTACAGTTTATAATCTGGAGAATAAAGGAAAATTCATTGAACATTAGTTATACAGTGAAATGCTTGCAAGTGTATGCGAATTTTAAAACATAACTTAGACATCCTATGATCTACTTATGATCTGCGGTACAAGAAATCCATCGCAAAACTTATAGTACATAGGACGCACAGTTTGAATAATAGTGTAATAATTTATGGCATCTCCTTCCTAATGTTATTCTTATAAGCATAAGTAAAAGAAAAGTGGAAGAACTTGTTTTTCCTTCCGACCAAAATGTCTGCACAAATTACAAATACAGCGAACATGCTGCAAACACGCCTTATTCGATAATTTGATGTTTCCCATTTTCTTTGTTGTTTTCATCCATCTCCAAGAATCTCCTGAGTTAGTAATATGTAATGCTTCTTGCGTGCTATGCGATGAAGGGACTCATTAGTTCATTATGATTACTCTATAATAATGTCTTATGCCACCACAAACCACAAGACATTTCGATTCCGTGTACGTAATTTTATAATATCCTATGTCCTCTTCTGCTCAAGATTTGTAGAGGTCTATAGCACTTGATAAACCGCAGAGTAACATTATATATAAGGTCAACATTTCTAGACGACAATTTTATTATATAGTTAAGATGGACAAAATTGGGATTTTCCAACTTTTCAACATGCTTTTTTAAGTGCCTAATGAAACACTAGTCTGCGTTTGTACTTTCCTTCTTCATTCATAAAACCTATGCAAGCTTATTGCAGTCTCCTACACTTTTCATTACTATACTGTTTGAGAAATTAATTCAATTTTTGTTGTTTTCATAAAACGAGAAAATCCGTAAGAAATCTTCTCAATTCTCCAATTATCGACAGCCCCTTATTATATTATAGTCATTGAATCATAATAAATATCGCGAATTTTTATGAAAGTGTGCCAGCTTTTGTCCTCATGCTTGGTGATAGGTAATTCAATATCGAATCTCGCAAAGTAAGTTATTGAAGAACCAAATATTATAATCTGATATTATTTCTGCGTCCGACAAGAGGAGAGAGAGCGATAGTTTTTTGCTTGCAAGTTTTATATTTGTAAAAAAATCAAGTATCTCCTTGTTATAACTTGAAATGCAGTTTCAAATACGCACCTATTGAATTCTAGAGTTTGTAAAAATGAGTCATAAAATATGTTGCTGCAATGTAACAATCTTTGAGGGATGAACAGAGCGATATTTTTCTTGAGCGTTTCTTTCCGTCTTATAGGGAGGAGGATGAGAGAAAACTGGTTTAACTTGAACTTGTACCTTAACCGAGACTCAGGAGTACGACTGCACTGCAAGCAACATGTTTCATGAGAATTAAGGTATCGTCTTGTAATCAAGAAGCCTTCCTTGAACAAAATATCTACTCAACCGTATTCTGTGGCATTTCTAGAGAGAAGATAAAAAGCTTCATACCAAGCTGACATGCATACGTACGTATATACATACGTACACACATGGATGGACGCAGTGCGAAACTCACCTTGATTCATTTTACCCTCAGCTCTATTTGTTATAAGAACATTTCTCTTTTGACGCTGCATCTGGAAGTACCTTAATGAGAAGTTTGATCCGTTCATTAGCAGCTTCTTTGCAAATTCACACAAGTTTGACGTTGTGATGATCAAGTTACTTGTTGGCTAGAACTAGTTCGTCATATGTTACAAGTGGAAAAACCTGGACTAGCTTTCATATCTGCCAATCAGTGATCCATCATCATCCAACTTCATAGCAAATTAGCTTGCCAGTTGTTGGAATGTTGGAAATATTAACTGTGTGGTGGTGACAGTTGATAGCGTGGTGAACTGTGATCACATTGGCGTCCTGCAAATACAGTAAAATTTCGGAGACCGAGTTGGAGGAAGCCAGCCTTCATCAGAGGCTGCAACTTTTTTCCAAAATGACGAGCAGGGAAGTTGAGAATATGATGATGCCATACGCTTTGGAACAAGACTCAGGTACGCAACTTAACTGTACCTAAAACTTAAAAATTTGCAAATACTGTTGGATTGTTTCCTTCCTTTGTTGTTCTTCTTTTTACACAGAAGAAAGAAACTCCACATAACAAATACAGCTTGCAAAATTCATTTGCAGTATAATTCAATATTTTACCGTTATTAGCTTAATCTACAATAGTTCCCATTGCAAATAGCTGAGCATGTTGGTTATCAAGAGTCATTCGGGTAAAATTGTAATCAATCATATATAATGTGAGGATTCAAGTTTTTTTCTGGAAACTACACTGAAATATTAAGTAATTGAGACCAGTCATGAAGTTGACTGGGACGGGATAAATCCCATCTAATTCGTAGTATTTCACCAAAGAAGATAAGACATCTCTCACAATTTAATTACAGGATTGAATGTACTAGTCACACGAAAGCTATTCTGGTTTAAAGTAAGCGTAGATCACAATTAATTTGAGCTTACAGTTTGTACATGCTAGAGGCAAGTTGCGTGAGAATTCCTCCGTCAGTAACAAATATATACATGAGATCCGGAAAATACTCTTCACATTTTCGCATACTATGTAATACTAACATTACTATTTTCAGAATTTGTTGTATTGAGTCAGGCAACCCTGAACTTCATTAATTGTTCCATGGTCTGATTAATTATAGTAGGGATGACGGGATGAGACTTAAAAATTTAAAATAACAAATCTAATTACATTAATAAAATACTAAGTTATGTAATTTTTTTTACAGAAAAGCAATTGAAGTCTACGTCCTCAGACACGTCTGTAAGCAATTCAAACCACTCCATCGTTGTTCGAGGGACTAGGCTGAGACTAAGGATTTTGGGGATCATCGCAATCACCGTGATCCCCGTTCTAGCAGTTCTGTTCGTCCTCCTTATGTCTGTGATAATCTTGTACACCGTTGTACCCATTCCGGAAGTAATACTCATGGGAAACATCAGCGGAATTGTAAATGCCAGCTTAGGCACTTTAGGTCACGCCGTCCTTACCCCGATAGTCGAGCTTCGTCTCAAAGTTGTTCTCTAGTTCTTCGAAGGAGACATCTTAACTACATAACTAGATCAAATCACGGCTTCTTCCAACCTCAGCGGTCTTACAACAGTGATAAGAGAAATGCATTTGAGAATAGGGTACCACCTACCAGCTACCAACCGTCGAGATATCGAAAAGAGTCTACTCTAGAAGTTTGTAAATATGTCTGTCTACTAAAAACCTAATGTCAATGCAATTATCATCTAACCTCCCTAAGGTCTCCGAAGGACTTTTATTTTGTTCACAGATAACTACTGCATTACTTACAACTTAACTGGGTTATGTTTCCTATTGATATGTTAGTAAGATTCGCCATAGACTAAAGACGAACGGAGAGAGAATTGAATAGGGTGGATTGAAGTATCCCTAAACATTAAATACGAAGTGAGTGTCCCCTTTTACTACATTCTGTTCTTTATCTATTATCTAGAGAGCTAGAGAGAGGTTGTTGTATACAAATAATATGTCTGCTAATAAGAGTGCTAGTGTTTGTGAGTCTCAATGTCATCTCAATTCTGTAATAGTGATCACTAAATGAACCTGATGATGAGGTGAGGGCAAACAACTTTGTTTAAATCTGTAAACTAACGAATACAGTAAATTCAATGTATAGAGCCTTGCAATGTTATTTTGATGCCAAAGAAGATTAAATTTTATGACATTGTTTGTACGTTTCATTTGCAAAATACTTATAGAAGAATGAAAGTGTTTCTAGTGTTGCATAATCCTTAAAATGACTTTTTAAATGTATTGTGGTGGGTGAAGGAGATCTGTGACATTGGATTGAAAATGACTAAGGCCATGCAGTGTATATGTAAATTCATTCTGTGTAATTAATAATGATACTTATTGTATTCACGTACCCAATATTTCTGGGAATAATAAAATATATTGTTTACGTTTACGAAAATTCAGTGCTGTTCTGCATGCTAAAAATATTCAGAATTCTTAGATTACTTCGGTTTCGGTTCCAACTATCCAACACCATGCAAATAATTTTCAATTGTGTGTTTTAAGCCGTTGTTTGTGGGTTGAAGTTCACACGCCAGGAAATAGGAAAGATAAAGCGTATCTGTAAAGATTCCCTACTTCATGTCTTATGCTACTTTTAATTTCAACTTTAATGCATCATCAACAAGGGGAAGGAAGTGCTTATATTATGACTATATGGCCATTTGATTAAGGAT
>JAQGBV010001084.1:0-18207 GCA_034698685.1 Isotomurus pseudopalustris
TCATTCCAGAAATGGATGTAGCAATGCGTTTGCAAGAAGGGGAGGAACAATCTTTCATAGCCAGAAGGAGGACTTCTAGCAACAACAGGACAAATAACAGCCGACCCTCGCCTTCACAAAACAAAAACGCAAAACTTCTCTTTCATTGTGCAAAATGCAGCGCAAGGGTTCCACTGGAACAACAGCCATTGCACACTTCACCCCTTTTACGTGCAATATGCAACTGAGCCAGGTCAACTTGATTACAAAACCTATTTTGCGATCAGCGACTGCTTGACACATGACTTGAATACGTTTCACGTATTCAAGTCTCGATTTATTGAGCTTACTAAACGTGACTTTGATGGCCTGGGTATCAAATTAACAAAAAGTTTTTATGTTTCTGATGGGGCCGCGAGCCAGTACAAAAATTTCAAGAATTATGCGAACCTTCTAACTCACCTTCACGATTTTGCAATTTTTGCGCAATGGCATTTTACTTCTCATGGTAAGTCTGTGTGCGACGCAATGACAGCAGTTGCTAAACTTGCCAACAGAAGTTGAGTGACATACGCCGAGAATTCTTTTATGTGTCAGATGCTGAAATTAAAGCAGCAATACCTGCTTTACTTGAACGGTATAAAACTGTAAAGACTGCACCAGGTACGCGATCTTTCAACTCAGTAATCCCAGTATCTAGTACAAAAATCGAGCTGACGCTACTCTCCACTTCCGATATGTGTATCACACATACTATGGGTCATATTTTACCTAATATGGTACAGATTACCCCGGAAGATTTTGTAGCTATAAAGTTAGACAATAAGTGGCAGGTAGGCATGGTTACATTGTTTGACAATGAGACATCGGATATCGAAGTCAAGTTCATGATAGAGTAGGTAGAGGCAACCGTTTAAAATGGCCAGAATACGAATCAATTCTGATCCTTCCTATTTCGGTCGTATTATGCAATGTTCAAAAACCTGCGTCGCATGCCTCCGGCAATTATGTTCTATCACCTGAAGATAACGATCGTGTGGTTAGACTTAGCAGACAACCATGATTTGTTCGTACCAGGAATCAACTGCTAAGACTGTATAATATGCGCAATTGAGCTGTACATGTTTTTACATGTGTGTTAACTGCTAAACATATGTATTTATTGTTTAAGAAGTTGCTTAAATAACGTTGATAATGTGAAAATAAATTCAGAAAAAAAATTTTGATTGTGTGGTTTATTGTAATACTTCGTTGTATTTAATGTTGTTTCATACAAAATCATGAAAGAATTGTGTTTGGCTTCATATAAGCATGTTTAATTACTTTTTGGACCTAAATTTTGTATACGTGAATTCAAAATTTCGCCGACTTTGGCATTTTTTTTCTCAAAATCTGGTGACCAGAAAAAATTCAGACTATTTGTTCACTGCCGATAATGCGTTTATGTAACAGAATCAAGTTAAATTTTTGAAATTTTTCCGAAACTCAGCGCGCTTTCGGGGACACGGCGCGGCATGTTTTTTCACAAAAAATCGACATATCTCCGAAACGAGTGGCTTTTTTCAAAAAATTTTTCCTGCCGTTTCATACTACTACTACACACTTCAAATAAACGCAAACAAATTTGAAACATTTCACCTTGAGGGTCACATGTTGTGAAACCCATTACATCCACTCTATATAAAGGTCTCTGATTGGTAACCGTTTTGCTAATTATTTCAAGGTGTTCAAGTAGGTGTGTAGGTGTGGGACAACAGCTGTCTCTAAATCCTCCCATCTTGAAATAGAATTTGTGATGTTATCGTACTCGTGTTGAGTGTGGTCTTAAACATAATCTATATTTTTACCGGATTCTATTACTCCCTAGTTTATCGGTAAACGCTCAGAATTGGCTTTTAATACGACAACGGAATTCAATACACACTGCTTGAGTACATCAATGTATGAATCACTTAACGGAATTGGTCATACTCTTAGCAACCAGCTAAATAAGGGTCCCACACTAACTTCAGGGTCTAGTCGGTCCACAATCAACGCAGATACTTCATCGATATGTTGAATTGAAGCTTAGGCTTCTCTCTCAAAATTCGGGGAGAAGCTTGTTATGAAAGTTAAGATCACATAATGTCGCCCACATTCACTCTCTCTAGTCCAGCATCTGTTTCATCCTCTTCCTCCCATTCATCATCGTCTTTATCATCACTATCATCTTTATCATCATCATCTGTAATTGTGATTGTTTACAACCAGGAATAGCCCATCGTCCTTCGAGTAGTCAGCCTCCGAGCTAAAAAACGTAAAATCAGATAAATACCAAACAAGGAATAATATTGATGCACAAAAATACTTTTTACTTTCTTGTGATTCTTCTACCACGGTTTTAAATGAGTTGAGGTCCTGACGTAAGTTTTTCTTCATAACCTCGTACTGGATGTCCTTCAAAGCGAGCTGTATTGGATTTAGGTCACTGAAAGAAAGAAAGAGGAGGAAGACGTAGCATCTCATGACCTGCTTCACGGGCAATGTTGTCAATTGTATACACAGCACTTTGCAGTTCTGAATTTGATGCGACCTTGTCAAAGATATTTTCCAACTCCTATTTTCTCATATCTTCGGACAGCACATATGACATGCCGAGTTGACCCTCAAAGCGTTTCAACCAATTATAAATCACAGCTTTTCTGTCAGACTTCTTTGACGCTAGCCTTGCGATGTGGTATGAGGCGTTGCCCCTGTAACAAAGTCCGTAATAATAATAATGCTAATCACAGAAAGAAGCCTTCCTCATTCACATTTTCATGGTAATGATCAATCTTGCACCATGACGACAAAAGCAGATTAAAGAACGCCAAGTGCGACAAAGACAAGCCTTCGACGACTTTTTTGTGAGAATGTAGAGAGGCGCCCTTGGCGATCTTTGCATTCATCAATCAATGTTTTATCTAAAACCACTAAGCATGGTTAATGAATACAAATACTTTACTAAAACATTACCGAAGTAAATTTTCTTCTTTGGAGTGTAAATCGCGTATTATCTTATGAAACATCTTGTATTTTGATATGGAAGATTTTGTAGAGGTTTTCCAGGAAATTCTTTTTAATTCTTGCAGTTTTTCTCCACTTGCACGTAAGTATTAAATAATTTTAAAGTAAGAAGCATGAAATAACATTACTCTTCTTATTATTCCTTGATTTTACACAGGTATACAAAGAAAAACCACTCTTTAATGCCTCCTTCTTAAACATCTTAAATTGAAACAGATGGTCGTGATCGTTAGCTTTTAAATTGTTTGCCTTTTTAACGAATAGAAATCATACTGAATTTCAGATTTTTTCGCTAGACCTGGGTTTTTGTTGTAAACTCGGGACAACTGTGGTTCAGAGTTCCATGAAGTTAAAGAGGCAATCTTTTAGTTTAGCAAACAATAGCCCAGTCATAAGTTGAATACAAACTGTTTTTGTAGGAATGCGTGCTATCATGCAAGAAAACCGTGCAAGTTAGATTAAGAGAGATATCCGCTGATATCGTTGCTGTTAGCAATGTTAGAAATGGTGTTGAATGCAAAGGTAACGTGTTCAACTACACTGCCTCATTTTTTGGATGGTTGTACTGTTCTTTTTGACAAAAAACCGTTTGAAAATAAACCCTGATTGGTCTTATTTCCCTGCCTGACAAGCATTGCAACAGATGCTGATGTGGTCCATTAGATACCGGCTTAATTTTTGTGTATAAAGTACTCTGTTTTTCAATATTTGATTTCCATTGTACTTGTAATTTCTTTTAGTGGACTACTACTTCAAGATTATGTTTATGAAAACACATCCGAAGTTGTAGGCTGGAAGTGGCACCAGAAGTTCTCTACTATTGTACTTTCATCAATATAATGTCAGTTTTTTGGAAGAGAACCCTCTTTTTGTTCTGAGAACTTTGAGTATTTAGCAAATATTTAAATTTCTTCATAAAGAATGAATTTCCACGATCAACATCCTTCTCATATGCTTGTTTCGAGATATTGTTCACGTCCAATGTCAGGGTAATATGAGGACTAGCACATAATCTTGGCTGTTTGGCATAAAATTGTTGGGCTGGATTGACCAGGATTGACGCTCATGATGCTCTTAAATGAAGTGCTCATCAAAAATATAGAGTAATCGAAACTGGTTTGTTCATCCATGAAAAGGAAATGTATGTACGCATGCCCTTCTGTTGATTCAATTGTTGAAATGTGCTTTAAGGCTACGTTTGTATATTTTAGAGTAAACCCACGCTGCTGGCAGATATTTCTTATTTACTTCCGTATTTCTTTCACTTGTATGGTATGTAAGGTAACTTCACCACATGTATTGAACTTAGAAGTGTTAAGCAGAAACCCTATTATCACCTAGAATTTTTTGCGTTCCTCTAGGAGGAAGTGGAGTAAATTTTGCCTTTTCACCAGCTAAAAAACTTGCGAAGCAAAGTACGCGCATTTTTGTTACTTTTTTGTTGTTTATTTACTGCAGTTCCTATTTTACGAATAATATTAGGTACTTAATTGCAAGTAGTGATGATTTGATACAATTAGCATTGGTGTTGACCTTCCCGGCTACATACACTTTAGATATCAGCAAGGGACTTTGCATTGGGTTATCACCTCATCACACTCTGCAATGATCTATAACTTGAATAAGATGTTTGTTTACTTAAGCTCAATCAATATTCATACGCCCATGAACTCTTTTTATGACACAAATTTTCAAATGGGAAACTTTTAGGTCCATACTGCATTCAATTGACTTCAAGTGAATTCACTTCTCTGGTTGTTGTTGGTTTTCAGTGATCTATTATATGGGCCCGCTGCAGTACACTCGAATTTCTGTGTGACTTACTCACGATGTTGAACTCCCATAGCTGGAAGTTCCCCCAGCTTTCTCCCTCCTCCTGCAGTTTCTATTGAAATTACATTCCTGTAAAAAAAATACGGTGATAAAAAAATTACACCCTTAACGTGTACGGTAACTGACCAGCTTGCATGCGAATCCCTTTTCAATTAACACATCAAGTACATCAACTGGAATCCCAATTTACAGCAGATTACAACTTACTTGCTGCCCCATCAATTGGATCAAGTGTTTTTCGGAGATATCAACCCGTTTCTGCAGAATAAATTTTTTGTTTTAAATAATTGAAACTTAAACTCATTTTTAATTATTATCTTCATGTTTTTTAATAATAAAATCCATACTGCATCCCCTTGAAGCGAATCGTTTCATTTAGCCATATCAGTATGGCACCTTATTCACCAATTAGCATAACTCGGAGTCCAGCGTAAGTAGTTTTTGTAAGTAATAAAGCCGCGAACCTCAACTCAACACAATATTTGTTTGGGTCAGTGTTACAGCAATCAAATTGACAGCGCTTTAAAAACATTCGACCTCTCCAAGGGAATTTTAATAAAATGACTTTACGGGCTCCGCGTGGTCACAAAAACAACTTTTCATTTTTGCAGACACACATGTAAGTACACATATAATCATTTTCAAACACATATTATCAATTTGAAGCCTTGGATTGCATTTGATTTAGTTGCAACGAGCCCTCTGTCAACGCTCAGCTTCAGTATTTATCTGCACTTTCGTATTCTTGTTTCTTGAGTGGTATGGAATTTACTCATCTTTTCGTAAAATATGGAGCGATTGATGTGAAGGATTATCAAAATTTTCTATTGAACACGTATATGACTAAGTGCATTTCATAATAAAATCTAGGAACTGTTTGCCGACATAAAGGTTTATACGACAGAAAATGCTCTGAAAATGTCGTCTAAAAATCCTTATCCTAAAAAAGTTTAAGACGATACTACTTTACATTTTGTGCCGAAGGCTGTCACAAAAACAATGAGTTTTATGCCCACGTCAACTTCCTACATACATTCCGGGGAAGTGAGTATCGCTGCCTTATCAAAACTTGTGATGCCGGTCAAGAAGATTCCAGCCAACAATAGTCATGGAACAATTCATATATAGCTACTTCAAAAAAGCAAATGGCAATCCATTTTAAAAAACACCATCCAGAGGAGCAAACCCCTGAAGAATTTTAAGTTCCGGAAATGATTCATTTGGAAAGAATCTTGTCTCAAAACTCTACTTTAAAAGCTCTGAAAGACACAATTAGAATTAAGAAGGAATGAAGGTATGATTCAAAGCAAAGTTTATTTAAATATTGAGAGACTCTAGGATTCATAGTTTGAACATCTCGTACTACTCAAAAATGATTAAATTGTGAGTCAAAACTTATAATGACCCCGAATAATTTAATTAGCTTTATTTAAAGTATAAAACCTAGTAAAAAGGTCACGATCAATGAACTGATTAAAATTGTAAAATCTGCGTGCGCAAGTATTGGTGTTTGTACTTACATGAGAATTCGGTCGAATGGCGTAACTTTCAACTTCATTACGCAAAAATTCACATTGTATTTAAAAACAACGCCTAACATGACAAGGACGTGAAATTATGAATATTTACAATATTTTATTCTTTTAGTCATAAGTACCTGTTCAACATTTCATTAATTAAATCTGACTGATTTCCCTGCATTCCACACTCAACCATCAATCTCAGCGTTTTCTCAAGTAAGTATAATAACAATTTTGAAATCAAACCCGACAAATTATTTGTTGCATTGCGTAGCATATCGAACGCTAAACTTACTTCATTCACACAGTTTTTTATGAATTAAAATTGAGCTCTTATTTGTGATTAGCATGTAGAGTGGTATCGATGGAGAATGAAGACGGAAAAATTCACCTTAAACAATCGTTTTGCAAAGTCCCATCTCTTCCAACAATTGGATCATAATCTTCACCGTTTGTTTGTTTGTACAGAAATGCGGCGTAGTATGTATGGTTGCCAAGGACACAGCAAGGGTAAACCCAAACACAAACTACATTCAAGAACCGGCCGACAAACCATTTTACAATTGTTTGATGACTATGAAACTATTTCGTAGTCGTCCAATCACTTTTACGTGTTAAGTTTAGGCGGAAACCTGCGTACACGTTCTACACAGTTACAGTCGTTGTTCAGAATGCGATCAGCCTTAATAAGTGTACAGTGCGATGTTTATTTGTGTCCTTTGTGTATGTGCGCATCTTATGTTTGTCTAATTCTCTCGTCTACATACTTCAAAAGGTTTAAATCATTATGTGCTACTTGAATAATCTAAAGTCTTGAATCCCACGTTGTTCTACTTAGTGAACTATTAAAGTTGTAAGTGTCTTCTTCCAAGAGTCACATTCTTATGTTCCTTACAGAAACTTAGAGAGAACTTAGAGAAGTCCCTCACATTTCTTATTCTTACCGATCATTTTGAATTTTGATGCATGGAGCAATGCAATTATAACACGAAATGCAATACAAAGACTTGAAGTGGTAAATGAATTGTTTACGTGCGACTTTATCATTTGTTGTGATTATTAGTGTCGTTGGAAATTGGAAGCTGGTTTCTAAATCCCAGTTTAAACTACAATTGTGTGTACAAACGCATTGGGTCTAGGAACACATTAGCAGTGTCTTAACTGCACCCTATATGACAAGTTGTGGTACAGGACGCACAAAAGCAGTGGCCAGTACCACAAAGAATATATTTCTGCACTTTACCGCGCACAATTTGTATTTGCGTCATGTCATTGTGAAGGTATTTTGTATACAACTTCCACTTTGGTAAATATTTTTTTTACTTCGCACACAATAAAGCAAGCTGAGCATCAGCTTTAATTGAGGCAGCATTCGCATTAATACAAACTAGTATAGTCATTTTTAATCGTCTTAAGAATGAGTAACAAATGAACCATGGCCTGGTTTTTAATTCTTGCATCGAATTCCGTAATGTAACAAATCAGTTACAGTCGACAATTACTAAGAAGATGAAGGAACATGATATTGTGAATAAAAACAAGATCTTAACAAAACCTCTATTGATATTACGCTGCAGGTGAGTAATCTTCAACTGGAACATTATTTCACTATCCGGAACTTCCCGCTACATAAACAAATAGCTCATTAGCAGAGAGTCCTATTTAGCACAGGCAAAGGAATTAAACAAGTTCTTTAAAAAAAGGAAGTTCGGAAATGAGATTACGCTTACAAGCAAACTAAAGTTTGAAGCTTCCTGGAAGGTAAATTCAGCAAAACGAGAATGCCTACTTACTACTGGCGTGAACACATGTCTATCAATTTTTAACCGCATATATGTACCCGCCAGAACGGGGTACTGGCAGTACTTTGTAGCTGGATT
Organism: Isotomurus pseudopalustris; assembly: GCA_034698685.1. NCBI lineage: Eukaryota > Metazoa > Arthropoda > Collembola > Entomobryomorpha > Isotomidae > Isotomurus > Isotomurus pseudopalustris. The sequence goes on from JAQGBV010001084.1 coordinate 8,258, forward strand.
CTGTATTTAGAGTTCACCATAAATTCCAGGAAGAAGAATTTGTCAGAATTTGAATAATTTAGTAATAATGGCTTTTGCAGTTAGTCCAGAGATCTCGACCTCGTCAAGGCCGGATCCTTGGATGCGGAGGAATCTCCAAGTAAGATTAAACCGATATCCTTAAACCACCGGGTATGTGTTGCCTTTACACACCTGTCCCAGTTGGCCACTAAAATTTCACAATGATATCTTGAATTATCTTGTGACTTGATGGTCACTTTCATTGTCCCCACTGTCATCAATTGAATTGTTATAATATATTTATATCATTGTCATAACCATGGCTTAGCAGAATTGTAATAAACCGAGAGCACAAAATCTCAATCTAACTTTCTTACACACTCACAGCTATAGTTAGTGGTCTCTATCTAAGTCAGGACAAATGTTCGAGGTGCTGGTTCAATTTACCGACCAAGGCTCACCCGTCCCTTCGACAATATGAAATTAATTTGCATTCTTAGTTTTTCCAACCTAAAAAATTCTAAGTTTCTAGGGAACTCCAACCACGTGTCGCGCGAGTTATTAAAAAGATTAGAGTTTCCATCCACTCTCAACCCGTGGACACATCCATGCATGCATTTTCGGCAGTTCTTTTTATGCTACGTCGACATTCGTGAATAGATAACCTCGTCAAAGTCGTCTACAGGAGTTCTATCGGGTCATGATGATGGTCCGTGGGCCCTTTCCGGCACGTGCGCTGTTTCTGCTGGAAGGATTACATACACACACCCTCACGCATATTGCGTAATGGCTCTACATGCCTGTAGATTCAGCTAGAGAGTCGATCAGACTAGAGATATCGACCTCGTCAAGGACGGATCCTTGGATGCGGAGGAGTCTTCCGTTCTGATTGAGTGCTAGCGAGCATTGAATATCCTTAAACCACCGATAATGTGTTGCTTTTACACACCTGTCACCGTTGGGCACTAGAAGCCAAAAACAAAATAGGACAATTAGCACGAAATATTTATTATCTTCCTTAACATCAATTTTTATCGATATCAGGCCTTGTGAATAAATAATCGAAGAAATTGAAGATTTTAAGTAAAGATTCTGACCTTGAATCTTCCCGTCTCATGTTTCATCACGAAACCGATCCTTTGCTTGGTTAATAATTTAATGGCTCTGTAGAACTTATCTTGTCTTATTTTCCCGCTCACGAGAATATTGAAAACGAACTTGAATGTGTCTCAGCCTCAGTAGACGAGCCTGCTACAATGGGTTTCTTCTGGTTTCCCTACGGATATCCTGAACTCTTTTTTGATGATTTTTACTGTAAACGTTCTAGCTTCGTCATCAGGGGACGAGAGAAGAATGTCATCCACGTATACGATGAGGAAAAATAGATGTCTTTTCTTTCACCTCAAATACTTCACTTTCACTTTTGGAGGACATAAAATTTATCTTAAGAAATACGAAAAGAGAACTACGAGATCTTGTGCCTGATCTCGAGCTGAACAAAGTGACAGGCCTTCCATAATTGACTTTGCATGGTATGCAATAAAAAGGTAAGCAAGCCTGTCTGTGTCTGCATGTTCCATTTGTTGTAACTTGAAAAGTTGAAAATAATCAATAAAATCATGACTATGGATGGTCTATTCAAATAACAAACGAATTTGGTATTGTCATTTACTTCATTTCAGTGCATAATGCACATAAAACTCATTTTCGATTTATGCGTCAAATGCGTAAATGACTAAGGATACTACAAGACACTTTGGGGAAATGATACGATTCTATATCCCTGCTTGGATTCACCATTGCGGTCCATCTCGATGACCGTAGCTGCAGCTTGCTCCGCAGACGCCTGTGAATATATTTTTGACCACCCCGTTGAATATGCGGGTTTACCTTATGTAGTGACGACCGACTACTGGATCCACGCTGCCCTGGTATTCCGCTTTGTCCTACTGGCTTCCGTCGTCTTTGGTTGGTTTACTGTGCTGAAATCACCACACAATGGAAGTCAGCAGAATCAACGCATCCAAATCCACGGAAATCAATTCGCGCATTATTGGAGAGGGCGTAACTAGTGAGATTTTCTACTTGTTTATTAGAAAAAAAAAACTAAAAGCAGAGTGCAAAGAAATCATGCGTGCCATTTATTGCGCATTGTAAACAAAAGCCACGAGTCGGTTTTTTTAGCCTTCTCGTCTTTACCATAAAGTTCAGGAAACACGAAGGAACGTCCAAGTAGCGAGATCCTTTCCCACGAAGACTCCCAATAGAAGTCCATTTGGGGACTTTCGGAACGGCTGTCCAAGCCCTGTTCTCCTTTCGGACTGAAGCCTAATGTAATTCAACAGATCCACAATAACTTTGCAATGCATGCTTAGGTTGCACTGATCCTTGGATTTTTGAAGGGGGTCAAAAACTCAGACAAAGACAAAGACAGTTCGTTTGCAGCACGGTAACCGAAACACAGCACAATGATCCGAGAAGTTGATGGTGAGGAATATTGGAGAGAAATAGTAAAAGGTCGTAAAGGGAGGAGTTGGAATCGCAAGGAATTGACGGGTTACAACAGAAGTATTTACTGCAAATGGAAAAAGCAGTTTGTATTGCTTTCCATTTCGTTGACCACAGAAGAGTAAAAGTCCCGAATCAACTGCTTGCTCCCTTTATGACTAAAAGTTAAAAAGATTCCTTGAAGTCTTCCCATATAATTCCCTCGGGACCCATGTCTTGTCATATTCGTCGAATCTCCTGAATGCATGACTTTCAGCATGACAAGTTTTTTTTAGCATGAATGGTTGCTAAGTTGCTGCAGGGGATGCGCATCACCAATTGGAGGTATAGCGGAATGTTGTAGTTGTAGTAGACGTTCGTTTTGTACCTACTAACTAGTCGCTTGTGCCTTAGACGTACTTAACAAAAAATCTATAATTTAAAATTAAGCGATTACCCTTGACATGAGCGTGGAGTTTTAGATGGCCTCGGTAACGACGCCAGAACAATCCCAACGCCTGAAAAAGAGTAAACAAGCCGTATTAGAATCTACTTCCGCTCACGTATGCATACGAAGTACAAATAACATTCAAAAGCAATAAAATCTCCATCTGAAGTAATTACAATACACATGAGCCTTCCTGGGCTGTTGTACCTTGCAATAATATATGCTCCCTTCTTTTAGCCGATTTCGGTATCGGTCAGCTGATTTTAGCTGATTTCGGCTTGGGCGGGGCGCAGTTGGGCGTTGGACGTCGAATGAGTCACTGCTGTGCGCTGGATTCACGCTTGTACGTGTACTAGCTTCGGTGGGGTGCGCGCTCAACGAGCTGGGTTCGTGGGCGCTGACCTCCTCTTTCATGAACGTGGAGGACCGCTCCCCATGCACACTTAGTAGTGAAGGGGCAAGTGCAGTGCCAACATTCCCGCATTTTTGAATTGCTGATCGCAGTGCTTGTTAATTTCAAATAAATAGTTGCAGGAAATTAACGAAAAGATTTGCAACAACTTTTTTTGTGTTTCATGGACTTGCCTTCCTCAATGTTCTAATCATTTGTGAGGAAATCTCGTTCTGTATGTAGTGCATCAACACTAGAAGGTGCATGTTCGTTTATTTCAGGGGTGGACCCTACAAGGGTTCTCTTGCCTGCGTCCCAGATAAGCGGTGGTTCTGACTCGTGGCGATAATCTTATAGGTGCCGTACTGAGTAGGGCCACCGCCCAACGAACTACATTATCATCATCTACAAAGGAACTAGGTAAGTGTCTTTGTAGTATGATGATTCAGCACTACATGATATGTGATGAGTCTGTTCATTACATGTATACGATTTACATTTAGTTTTAACACATTTTTCAAAATTGAATTCCAGGTGGAACACAGACCTTGATGAACAGAGCCAGCTATGGTTCCGCTTAAGAAATTTTGTAAGAATAAGAATAATTGTAAAATTGGAACTTACGTGTGCCAATTGTGTTTCAAATTGCATCAAAAATGACGAATCGCATTTAATGCCACGACGCCAGACGTTTACACGACACGTTTTATGATGGAGTGAAGTCCACGGACATTTACTTGGATCATTTCTGTCGTGGGACAGGGCAAATACAGAAATGTTTTTAAAACTAAACTGACTCTTAAATTACCTAAGCCATCTTTACCACAAAATACATTTTAGCTTAAATTTGCTGTTAACTTAATTATGCAGGTTTGCAACAATGTCATGAGGAATCAGAGGACTGTTTGTCTAGTTTCAGAACACCAGCTATTTTGAAGGATCCTACTTCGCATCTTGTCATCTTTGTAGGAGAGACAAGGTAAAATCAATTTTTTAGCAATAATTCAATCCTGTACATACACTCAATATTTTCATTTTGATTTATTGGTTAAAAAAATCAGCCAACACGTGAAAGCCCGTAGACGAAAAAGAAGCCGAAAGCCGGCCCATTTAAATAGCACAAGAAGAAAAGGGACAACAAAATAGATTAAATCATATGTTGCTTAGTGATTGATACATATTGTCCTGTTGATACACATTTTGAATTTATTGTTCTGTTAAATTTGAAGGGCATGGAGGTAAACGTTGAGTAAGTTTAAAAGAATGACCAACAGAATGAAGGACCCTCACGCCAATGAGAGTCTAAGGCTGCTGTCACGGCTGACTGCAAGTAGAATAAAGAGCCAGTACTATCCTTGTCAATTAACGCGTTTGGGGATTGCCTCAATTGAAGGAGGTGTAACGATTAGAACGGCTGAACACCAAACCAAAACGCCCAATATCCCACCTTTTAACTAAAAGCAATCCAGTCAAGGTAGGTTTGATAATAACCTTGGCTGATTTTTTTGCATGATTGGTTTCGTAATTCATACTGATTTTGTGTAGAGCAACATCAAAGAAATAAATCACACACAGAAATAGAAGGAAGCCTCGAAAAGGCAAAATTTGTTGTTGAACAAAAAAGTGTTGAGGCTAAATATACCCATGAGCTTTCGTTTACCAACAAGTGGTGTGGTTAGGGTTAGCAGCTTTACGTAATACGTATCGCCGCTTTCTGCAGGAGCAAAACCCCCCCGAGCGATGGGACATTCTGATCGGGAAGTGATTTGTAGAATTCCTCGATCGTCTTCGCATCGCGTCTAGCCATCAGATGATGGGAAATCATCACTTCGATCTGAGACACGTCTCCCAGCTTGATGAGGCCCAGTTTAGCCTTAGTTGAGGCTTATAACAAGGATAAGTTGAGGTGTGACAGAGTTAAGTAGTTAAGTAAGTTAGTGTGTGCATCAGGGATGCATATGCACCTAATGACGGGCATAAATATATTGTATAATAAGTTCTACAATAACGCACATATATAATTCCAACTCACTTCGTAAACTTATTTCACCAAAATATAAGATTCGCATCCTGCCTATTACACATTTCCTGATTGCCTGACTCTCAGTAAACATTAAAAGGTCTCTCAACTGAAACCTCGAGTGAGTGAAATTTATGTGAGGATGAGATGGTTAGTGTTACAAAGTGCATGGACCCGTTAGACTGTTGGCTACACTCAGTGTGGCGAACAGTGCAGAGTGATAAAAGAAAGTAACCACACAGTTATTACATACTTTGAACGCACTGAAGTGTGAAGGTCCACCAGTGTACATCAATATTTTGCGGACGTCCAAATCAAGACATACTTCAGCTCTGTAACCAAATTGTTGTGTCCTTATTCCCCAGAGCTAAAATATGTCTTTCACTGAAACTTTTTGGCTGTGGTGATAATACGAATTATAGTTGAGGTATTTGTCCGTGTGCATAGATTTTCTGTGCACAGAATGACCTAGTATACCGTCATCTTTCTTGTGAATACGAACATTCGAGAACGCCAAGACGCGTACGGCTTGCCAACTGGACAGGAGGGGTTGGAGGTCAAGAGGGGCTGCTTCAGATTCTGCTCCATCCGATGCCCGCAGTTCCTCATTACCCTCCTCCGATTTGCTGATTGCCACCTCTACCTCCTCTTGCCATTAGGGGAACTTTCCCATTCCGAGTCATGGAGCTGGTCCCCCACAGAGCTGTAGGAACCCCCCAGGGACCAATTTGTCTTTTTCCCCGTGCTAAAACTCCGGGAGACTTAAGAGTGACAGCGTACTGCGTTACCACTTCCTCGTGATTTGACCCCCCATCTTCCTTCGGGACAGTCTCCATTCCGGGGAAGTGAGCTCAACTATACACCACGGCGAGGAGGTGCTGGAGACACTCCACGTAGCGTCATTCATGGTACCCCAGTGCCAGCGCGAATGCTGCAACTGGACTTCCAGACTCCATTGCCCTTTTCTCCGCCATCAACATACAAGCCAGACTCTGGCTACGCTCCTGTGAGGGAGTTGTCGTTACCCCGAAGATTCGACAAGCTCGTCGAAGGCTCAAGACAAGACAAGATTAAAGGTGAGACTGCAGCAATTTTAATTTTATTTCTTGGAAATAGTGCTGCATTTTTATCAGTTATAATTTATTTGCAGATTTCATAGCTTCTCGATTTTCTCCTGGATCTGGCGGTAGTTTTTGTGGTGGTGTAAAAGTGTAAACAGTTGAATAACATCGTGGCACAGGTGTGCAAAATTAATTATTTAAGTGAAAGTTGTGGAAGTTGCCGTTAATCAATAAACAAATTCAGTGTAAAAACTGTACTACTACACATACATAAATATCCGGGCAATAGAAAGGGTAAAATTCGAAGAACCGGGAGTGGCAAGGAGAATGACCTTACCTACTACTAAAGATTGTTCACCATTCTTAAGCAGCAAGTTTGTTCCTCATTTTGAAGTTTCGATTTGGGTGTACTTACTCCTCGATAAAACATTAGTAACATTTCATCGTTGAGGATGAGATTACTTGTGTGAGATCTTATGATGCTCAAATTTCTATAGTTACGTGATCTGTGAATTAGGTATCGCATTGCATATAACCCATAAACCGGTGAACCGGTGCCAGTGTACTGTTTTAAAACACTATTTGAACAACTCCACGAAACCCATAGAAGGCATCCGGCTGGCCGTAGAAAGAATAGAAAACTTCAGAGTCTTTCCAGTATAATTATGAAAGTATAGGGCACACCAATGTTGCCGACGTTTACTGATGAGTAGTATATAAACTAGTCGTTTTGCTCGGTGTAATAGGGAAACCAATGTTAAATTCTTCGATTGATGGAAATGTTAGTGTGTGTGTGTGTTGAGTGAGAATTGAGGTCACTGGGAGTGTTGGTGTTAATTTCGTCACTTTTTTGTATATACCAAATTCGCAGCTTAATAAATGAAGTCTGTGTGTCTGTGTGTGTGTGGAGTAAAACTTAATGAAGTTGATGTTGGTTTTGTTGCTATGGAGATGATGCTGCGAGCTGAGGCAAACCACCGGGTCGTCGTCTTCGTTGTCGTCGTAATTGCATCGTAGTCTACTGGTCAGAGTTATATTAATTGTCGTAGCCGTTACCTACTGGGCATTAGGTGATGGCTACGATGAAGCAGATGAAATAAATGGCACAACACTGCACTGAATACACTGATGCTGCTGCTGCTGGAGATGTTGATGTGTGCAGCGATTGGAAACTTCGGTGTGTTGGTGGTTGTGGTGGACAGTGTTGGTGGTTCTGATGGCGCTGTGTGTGTCTGTGTGTGAGTTGGGAAATGAAAACCCGGGTAATAATAATACTGATGATTATTATGTTGGAGTGATAGTTGAGTTGTGTGTGTGTGTGTGTGGTTTGTAATTACTCGCAAACCCGGGTCAGTCTTCAGATGACTGATTGCTCTGCGTAAATACGCATATTAAATGCGTAATCTCGAGAAACGAGAGAGGCAGATTGAGACACTCAACTCAACTCTCTCTCTCGTTTTACTGGAGTTTTTCACTGATAATTAATACAACACACGTAATTTTATGAAAACGTATGATTGCGACGATTTGAAACGTGCGATTCCGCATATTTTAGTATAAAAATTTTTCGTGTGCGATTTTTTTTAAATGATTAATATGCCGAATAATAATGATATCTGAAATTGTGCATGCATGAATATAATTTTATTATTGAAATATGACTCTTTTATGATTTTTTATGCCGAGGATATGAAATGAAATGAATGTTTAATACACAAGGTTTATTTTTAATGATTGAAATCGAAGTTTTTATTGATTTGAATGAGTTTTAATGCCGAATTGGGAAGTTTTATGCTTTTATATGCCGAATTGGGAATTTTTATGCTTTTATATGCGGAATTAGGAAGTTTTATGCTTTTATATGCCGAAGTATAAAATGAAAAGAAATTTTTAATGAACAAAGTTTATTTTAAATGTTTTAAATTGAAGTTTTTATTGATTTAAATGAATTGTATTGCCGAATTGAGAACTTTTAATGTAAAATTTAGAATTTAATGGAATGAAAGGCCGAATTGAATTGAATTGATTATCTTAAGTTGAGCATGCATTATTTCCATTAGACTTTTATCATTTGATATTTTAATTTAGCAAATTAAACATCAGCAAAACATGGATTAATGAATCCAGTGGTTCGAATATTGTCAATTGGCAATATTTCCTCTAATCTTTGATGAAATTCTGCAACTTCTTCATCAGTAGGAATATGAATTGGTTGCAGATTATACCAATTTGCTTCGGTAGGATCGAAAGGTCTTTCGTTATCGATTCTTCGTCGTTGGGCAAAGTACCAACGGCGAAGTTGTTGTTGAATGCTGTCCTTGTTCTTGATCCAGATCATCCGAGCAAGCATGAAGCAGATGGATGATAGGATGAGTATCAAAGCTGTAATTAGTCAGAGACTCAGATTTTTGTCGGAATAAATTAACTGACTCAACCCTTCTTATTCTTAATCAATAACCAATCTTACCCAATAATCCAAAAATGAACCCTGCTGATGCTGCTGATGAATCTTCCTTTTCTCCTAGCTCAGCAGTATTAGTGATGATGTTGGAAGGGACGTTTGGACATATCTTCAGATACGAAGTCCAAATCCCTTCCAACTCAGCATCCACGGTTTTCATCGATTGTATTACGCAATCGAAAGATTTATTCGTGTACTTTATAAAATTACAATTATTTTGTAGGCAAAGTTCACACGATTTTAGTGCACACGTTGACATTTTTATAAACTATAAAGTGAGTGAAGTGACAAAGTGAAAGAAAGTGACAATGCAAAAATTTTGGTTCGCAGTTTTCGGTGTTTTAGTGTTGCACGTCTCAGGGCAACTTGAGCATTGTCATTTGAGACAACCGACATGCATTAAATGTGTCGACGATAATTATTCCTGTCTCTTCGTCTTGATGAAAGACGGAGGGACAAAGTGTATTCAAACAGCGAATGCAATTCGCTATGAATTTATATTTTCATACCCGTCTCTTGGTTCTTGCAGACGTTTCGAACGGAACAACGGTAAGTAAAAGTTTTAAATTAAATTAAATTAAAATTAGTATCGTTTTAGAATGTAGTTGAATCTAATATTGTTTTTTAAATGCAGCAATTGTTCAAGCAAGACTTGCTAAGTTATCGGGGACGTCTCCTCCACCAACCCCAACGTCTCCATCTCCACCCACATCATCCTCATCATGAATTCGTTCTTCTCCACAAGTAATTTTATTTCTGATTTGTTTAATAGAATAAAATTAATTACCATTAATATAATTACTATAAATAAAACTAATTAATAAATTTGGATTATTAGGGAGTACATCTTCACGACCAAGATTTGCGCAACAGGATTTCGTCCCTTCTGATATTAAAGTGTCTCCATATCAGACGAAGGACCTAACTTAAGTATTGCTTTTAGATTTTGTGTGTGTGTGTGTGTGTTTGTTGAAATGAATTATTGGTATGAAATTATGAAATGAAATTATGAAATTGCTAATGATTTAATGATCTCTCTTTCTAGTGTCACATTACCCCCGCTATCAGAGTCAACCACATCA